>MPNW01000093.1:89023-147268 GCA_011800805.1 Hirudo medicinalis
TGATGATGATGATGATGATGATGATGATGATGATGATGATGATGATGATGATGATGATGACGATGGTGATGATGATGCTGATGCTGATGATGATGATGATGACGACGACGATGAAGAAAATTTCGTTTTGGGGGTATAATTTGGTGGATTTGCATGAGATAGTTCGAATTTCATTAACCAATTGTTTGCGTACGTTGATGAATTTTTGAGCGTACAATTCACAATTAAATAGCAGGCGACGTTAGTTACATCGAATGAACAGTGATTAGAACAGTAATACATTACGTATTTATCACATGTTACTTACTATTTGTCATTGGAGTTACGCCATGTGTTACGTCAGTCGTCATAAGACTTCGTCGTCATTCTCATCATCATCATCATCATCATCATCATCGTCTTCATCATCATCCAAATATGGTGATGACAACGAAATAAATATCTTCGGCCTGATGATTGCATGCAAATGAGTTTATACAATCACATGGAAGCCAATTTGAGGGATGCTTTATTGAAAAAAACAAACAAATCTGATGTTCTATAAATAGCTGCAATTTGGATCTATAAATAGCTCGACGTAACGCAATCCCAATCAGCTGGTAGAGTTTGTGAACGACTGGGTGAATGAATTAATGAATGAACGAATGAATGAACGAGCGAGTGATTGGGTGAATGAGTGAAGGTTTGGGTGATGGATGAATAGACTAGATGTGGACCGGCAAAATTTAGCTGGGGTTTAACCGTGGGATGAAGTCCATCACTGAATTAAGGTGTTTCAGAAATCAAACCATTTTCTATAATATCAACGTTTATTTCAAACCGGACCCAAAATTGTCGTAAAAGCTGTCGATTTTGGAAATAAGGTCATCGGGTGCATGCGGCAACGACACGGAGGGACTTGAATGTCACTCCTCTAAACGACAGTTTTTAAATCCTAATTTCTCTTTATTGTTCAGCTTATCCTCACAAGACTTGACTACTGTAACTCGATTCTGGTCAATACCACTTGTCAGGTTTTCATCAGCTGTCAAGCAGTCATGAACGGGTGCGAGGCTTATTTAAGGAAGAAGATCCTCAGACCATGTCATTCCCCTCCTTCAAAACTTGCACTGGCTGGAAATTCCAGATAGAATCATTTGCTCCTAGTTTTTAAGGCTGCCATAGGCAATGCTCCTCAGCATCCGTTTGACACAGCCAATAGAACAATTCAAATCCATACTAAAACTTACTTATTTCGCGGGTCTTACTGATTTATTTGCATGTTGTTTACATTTGTTTAAAATTTTGTTCCATTTCATGTATTTTGTTACTATTATGTTTTAATATGTTTTATTACTATTTCGGCTGTGACAGCAATTGATCGTATGTTATAGTACGTCATAGTGCCAATACATCCCACTGGGATAGCTGCGCACTTAAAAAATCGGATAAATAAATGTTGAGCTGATGACAGTTTACGAAACACATTCTTTGGCAAAATTCTCAATCAGCATTTTGTTTGTGCTTTAATACGCATAAATATTCTAATGAGTAAAATTTTAATGCCTTAAAATGTAACATTTATGTTAAATGTAGGTGGTGTCTAAATAATTCATAAGCTCACTGGTTTCACTTTAAAAATTTAATGTCATTCAATAAATCTCACGGACTCTGCATCGAAATTCATTGAACATGTGCGAGCTAATGTTTATGACTATCGAGGGGATCCGGTTGTTGAGGTCTCATTTAATTGACCCACCCCAATCACTCACCCACTTGCTCATTCATCTATCCCATCACTCAATCATTGATTTATTCAGTCACCGATAATCAGATCGATGCAGATAGAACCTGGCGTAACATTTTCTCCCTAAGCCGTTGACATTTTATTTATTTTGTTTGTGTTTTTCTTTCAATCAACTCATAAACACCGTTTAATTTAAAGCCCGAACAGGCAAATTCAGAGATGAATGAGCAACATTTTCAGATATGACGATCAACTTTGTACTTCAACGAACGTTCCATCAAGAGCTAATAACAAGATCCTGATAGGTTGGGATTTTTGTGACACCGTCTCAAATGACGACGACGAAGATTCTTCATACTTCGTCTGCAAAAACTCGTTCAGTGTTTAATGGTATTTCTTCTCTCCGACATTTTCTGAGCGCCGAATATCGGCTGCCCTCTTGAGACCCTCTTTTTGATCACCCCCCCCCCTCTTCTTTCCATCGATGTCGGAGTTCTTTCTTTTCGCATCTGATTTTCTGAAGCTCCCTCTGTTGTTTGTTCTGGCACCTCTTAAATTCTTCAGGCATTTGGTTAGTTTTGATCTAAACTTCTCTAAGCATGTCTCGAAGAGAAAGTCCGTGAAAGCTTTAATTAACTCCACTTTCACGAACCTCTTCAGCCTGTCCTTTTAATTGATCTAATTCGTACCATGCCATCTTTTCACTGCTTGTTGGAAATTTGATCCTTGGTCATGGAGGATGGAGACGAACTCTAAGTATACACGGAGCTAAGGTCTAGAGTGACTGCTCTCTGTGCAGCAGCTGCACGACAAACTACAGAGTCAAAAATAAGTATTACCATCACCCTCCAAAATGAATTTACATTTTCCTAATGTTAGGCTTATATTATATGAAATAGCTATAAAATGCATTACAATTCTGGCGGATGATGCACCGACATTAAATGGGGCGCAGTGTCACTAAACTTTTTGAGATAAATGGATAAGTTTTGGTATCAAGGAGAAAATAAAGTGACTATCTCTATTTGTTACTCATAAACGAAATTTAAAAAAAATGTTTTTATCTGCTTACGGATAATTTCATAACAAAACTCGGGGTTGATTACACAATGTAACTCGACGTGGTTATATTCTTGCACCCCTTACCCAAACGATTTTTGGCCTCCCATCTGCATCTCTTTAGCATGTTGTTACCTGAGCCATAGTAACCAGTTACAAGCGTTATCCTTATGAAATTATTTCATTGGTATCGAAATGTTATGTTTATGCTGCTCCTAGTCAATCTAAATATTACTCTATTAAAGACACCAAAACATTGTTTGAAGATAATAAATACTGTTTAAACTGTACAGAAACAAAAAATAAAATTCGGTCATTAGATTAAATCACTCCTCATCCTCTTCGACTGGATCGTGGACATGCAGGACACTCTTGTACATCCTTCGAGCCTTCGCATGGAGAAGGACTGACCTCGGGTTAGAGGTCATGACATCAAGGGCTTGCTTTCTGTTCAAACCAAACAGCAAACAAAGATTCATTACATCGTATGGTGACTTCAGGTAGAGACTTTCTTTGCATCCACTGGACACAATTATGTTCTTGCCTCTGCTAAGGTCAACGAGGAGATTGGCATTTGAGATGACATTCCTTCGAGCGGTCGAATCCTCGATCATCGGTGAGTAAATTATCTCAAAAGAAATTCCTCGTTTAATGGCGCAGTTCACCATTGAACGTTTTGGGAGGAATGGGAGCCTCTCTGTGAGATTGAATGATATGATGTCAATTTCCATCTCACTGCAAGCATTCAAGAAGATCTTCTCGGTCATTGGCTGGACTGACACGATGTCATACGATTTTAACTTTTCATGCTTCTGAAATTCTGACAGCTGTGACATGTCACTGAGGACTGTTGAAAATCTGGACAATTGGTTCATAGAACCTACCATTGGTCTAATTTGTTTCAACTCATCCTCAACTGGAGCTACTCTCTTATCTTTCTTTTTATTTTTTGTCACTGCAAACTCAACAACATCATTTATTGCAACGGTTCTGTAGCCCAACTCTAAACAGGTTTTTAAAATGTTATTGTTGTCATCAGAAACAAATAAATTCAAATCCATGTAAGATGCCATAGTTCCCTGAAAATATTAATTTTATGTAAATGTGTGGAATATTTTAACAAATAATTATTTGTTAATTAGAAATCAATACCCTAATTCATAATAAAAATGATTCTTGAGATGCAATTATCTGCAAATATAATTTGTCCCTTTAAATTTCTTGTTTACACATTCGTTTAAATTATGAAGCCAGTCTAAATCAATTCACTTTTTCCGATAAGCAATATAAACAGTCGGTTAATTTTTGACTTCAGACTAAATATGCTTACATAGAAATTAAATGTATATGCTCATTGTAACAAATATGCAACATAGTCTAAAATTTACCGTTTACTAACTCTAAAAGGTTTTTATAAAAACACTATTTTTCGAATTCCAATTATTCGCAAGTATAATGAACGCGACAGAACCAGTTATTGTTTACAAAGGCGATAATTGGATAGACCCGTGCTTTGAGCCAAATAACAAATATGACATCTATGTATAATCAAATCTAGTTTGTAGCATTTAAATTGTTGTAGTAAATATTTTAAAACACTTTAAATATTAATTTTAATTTATTTTCTACTTCACTGCAACTATTACTATTTTTAAACATTTACTTGATTACAAGTTAATCAAACTTGTCTTAACATTGTCTTAACTTGTCTTAATTTATAGTGATTTAAGAAAATTATGAGAAACAACTTGTTTCTGACTTAATATGCAAATTTCGATAGAGCTCTGAATAGTTTCATCGAATCTGAAAACATTTGCATTTTTTAAAAATTTGCATTTAGCCGGTCTTTTGCCTTACATATGGGAACAGGATGTGAAGGCACTTTTAATTGCTCTACCTTTTATACAGCGCCCCTACCCGAGGTCAGGCTGGGTTGGGAACAAGATATTACGACTGTTGCCATGACGTCATTTCAACTTTTTCCAGGGCAAGCCCTCTGCAAAGCGACGATTAAAGCAAGAGTGACAAACTCCTGGTGTGTCAAACCAGCTCATGCCTCGGAAAGGAAAGCTAGGCAAATGGTTGTCCTAACAACAAGTTCGGAATGATTATTTAAGCATCTACTCAGCCAAATAAAACAAATAACTATTAAGTAAATAAAGCCTATATTGTCAGCTGGATTTACCCAGGCGGAGATCCCGGTGCAGCATGGTGGTGGAGGCCCACAAGCCTCTGCACCATTTCCAAATTATTAATTAATAACTGATCATTTCCTGAATATTGTACAACGATTACAGCATCACAACGTATTTAAAAGAATATTTATGGGATCAAAAGTAAGTTTCAATATCAAACAGATTCAGAGAAAAACTTCAGAAAAGCAATTAATTACTGACTGCTACTCATTAAAATACTTTGATTTTGTCTCTTGGAACATTCCACAAACCATCATCAAGAGTTAGGAGGACCTGGAAAAAGTAAACATCAAATCAAATAACTTCTCGACAACCGATTAGAAATAAAAAAAATCAAACCAAGAAACTGAAAAAAAGACTAAGGGCAGACAAGAAGTGCCAGATATCATGGTAATCATAGAAATTCAACCAAAGGCAGTCGGTGTTGTGTTCTCTTGAAAGAGCAGGAGACAACTGAAAGAAAAATAAAGTAATAATTGTTCACAATCAAATAATTTGTGATGTCATCATCTCAAAGCCCGCATTGATTGAGATCAATTGAAATGCAAAGCAATGTATAAATTAAAATCATTTACACACAATAAATGTAATAATCTAATACCTCCCAAATTGCCATCTGGTTAAAGAAGAAATATAAGGAAAATGCCCAAAGCACCACAGCCAGAGAAAGAAACATGTAAGACATAAAGAAGATCTTCTCCCTGTATTTGATCTTCATGAATGTAAATTATTTATTGTTTATTTTGAGAATTAACATAACTGACTTTTTACATTAAATGAATTGAATTGTGATTTTACAAATTAACCCTACAACATGATTGCTTGGCATTAGATATCCTATGTACTGATCAAAACTGTTGCAATAACACATTAATGTTGTAAAATGAGAGATTTGTGAGGATGGCATCAGAGGTCTAATGACTGAATGCTAATACAATTGCTATGCTGGGAATTCCTTCTGGAGGGCACATAATTGATGTTTTTAATAGCTTTATGATGATCTGAGATCACGTGACCTCATTACCTGAAATTAATATCTGAAAGTGGAGTATCTCCACTTTCTAGTTACATCTATTTGCCTAATTTTCAAAAAATTAAATGTAAAATATGTAAATGTAGTTCATTTATATAGCATCACATGCATAGCATCAGAGGCGCTTCTTGTTAACCATTTATATAATGCTCCTTCCCAAGGGCACTTGTGGCAGTGCAGGCTGGGTTTCGAACACGATGCATTACGACCGTTGTCATTGCCACTGCACGCAGGAACGCAACCCATTTGGCCAACATGCACGCCAAAAATACAATTAATAACTTTGTATTCCGTCTTAATTATTAAATTAGTTCCTCATCACTATCTCACCTCATCGCTATGACGATCGATGGAGTTACAACATAATATATATTTATATAGATAAAAAAAATATATATATAGATATTTCATACATATTATATTTAGCAAGGACAATAACAATCAACCTTCATGATCAAGTAAAACAGGAAATACATCATGAAATTGGCCAGCATGATTGAGAGCAAATATGAAGCAAAATTTGAAGGCATCTTTATAGCTCCATAAATGGCCCTGAAACATGAGAATCATCTTGGAAAAGTTCAAAATCCTCCAACATTTCAATGGAAACTCACAAGCCCCAGTTGGCCAGGTTGCCAAAAATAAGGAGAACAAGCCTGTCCTGTTGCCGCATTAAGAATAAGTACAGTAAACCATGGTTTACCAATTTTTAATAAAACATGTAAATTAATTCTAAAATAATAATAACAACAACAACAACAATAATAATGCTCTCCCTACAAACTAAATGTCATTGTTATTATTTATGTTATAACTCTTGGTTTTTAATACATTTAAGTGCACAATCCAAACACAAGTTAATCAAAAAACATTGGCAACAGTTGGAATGAAATGCATGCATTTCCGTGACATTACAACAACTACTCACCAGGTACATCGGATGGAATAACGACTTCTCGTGCTTTAATCTTATGTATATTCGAGAAAATATGCCCGAATCTGAATACGACAATTAACTGAGCAGCCCAGAAATGAAGCAGTTTCCGATAATTCAAATATAAATTATTTGTTTATAAACGAAACACTCTTTAATTCGATAGAAAGAACTGATAATCTAAACAACCGAGACTCACTAGGTCGCCAATGGCCAAGGTAATAAACCTGGATGCTGAGGTAGAATATGAAGAGAAGGTAAATGATGACAAAACATATCCAGAAAGCCATCGAACCTTCCGTCTGAAATTCAAATATTAACTCGCCAATTTGTTACCTCACTTCTAAAACGATGCTTTTAATTTCTGCTCGTATGACACGACGTCAATGCCGGAAGACAGAAAATTGATTCCGATGCGGACATTTTAAAGACATCTCAAGATGCTCACGATGCCGATGACTCCCAAAAGAACGACGAAGGCGATGATTGAATAAGCGACGTGAGCCCTGAGACTCATGTCTTGATGTCTGTTCTGGTAGATCTTGAGCATGCAGAGCCAACCAATCACATACATGAATGATGTGTCTGTGAGTCAATTGGATCATATTTCTCATTACTCATGAGATGTCAAATTGAAGACATTACCAAATAAACTCAAAGTGACAATATAAATGATCGAATTCAAGAAATTAACAAATTAAATAAGTCTATTAAATGCTAACAAATTTGAATAACAATTCACAATATTAATATAAATGAATTATTAATAATAACAACATAACGGCTACCAAATTGAAAGTTGCTATAGTTAGGGCAGATGTGATAGCAGGCACTGAGAAGACCTTCCATTACAAGAGCAAGTCCCATGGCATAAAACAAGTCAAATCTTTGAGGAATGCCATAGTTCTGAAGATTTTCAAAGACAATTTCATTAGCAAATTAGATTTTTAGAAAATATTTTCTCAATATTTTTTCAAAGAAGAAAAAAAAGGCTAACAATGGCAGCCACCTCCAAAGATATCAGTTTCCTGTAAGCCAATTCTCTGGAAATACAATGAAATGATGAAAATGCTAACTTTTGGGTTTTTATTTTATTATCATTTATTTATTTATTAATTAATTATTTAGTCAATTTTTAACAGCCCAGCAATCATGGCAGGAAGTGAGGGCATTATAACGAACATTGTGCCTCATGAGTCACAACAAAATGAAGAATGCAGCATCAAAGTGGAGAAACAATGCTCAGTGAAGGATAAAAAAATCTAAAATATAAATGTCAGTGCCATGACAAGCATGGTTGCATGTTCGGAGGCATGACTTTAAAGCAGATCTCATACGTTACGCAATCAAGTTTCTGTGCCAATTTCATCAGCAAAGTGATGGTAATTGTTGTTAATTATGATTCCAAGTCACCTTCTGTAGACAAGGTACAGGAATAAAAATCCTAGCATGACATATCCAATGTTGCTGAAGAAACTATTGAAGGCTGTGATTGGACCAACTTGATGGATGCAGTAGAAGTTGTAATAGCAGATGTCCTGATCTCCAGTTTTGTTCAGTGTCTGTTTAATAAAATTCAAAATTCAATTTCTTTTGGAAATCTATGGACAGGGTTTATTAGTTCTCAAAAGAATATGTGACCATAACTGAAGAATTATTTCTGCCAGGCAATGCAAATAATTAAAAAATTGTTTGATCGCAAATACAATAAGAAATGCATATCAAATGTAAGCCATAATAATTAACTGGAAGTTCTAAAGAATATTGCACCATTAAGATTGTACAATTAAGATTAAGCACAAACAACTAACCTTTTGAAAGTTCAGGACCAGTTGTATGACGGGCAAGAAATAAAATATGGCGACAGTTACAAGATCCCTGAACGATTAGTTATTTCGTTAATTCATTGATAACGAGTCGAAGTAAATAAATGAATGTCATCGTAAATTTGACGACATTGACATTAACACGAGAAGCCCTCGGAAATGAAAAACTATTTCCAACAATTATTCATTATTATTTATAAAATTTTACATAATATATTATTATTATAATATATATTATAATATATATTATATATAATCCAACTGTTATTCATTCATGCAAAAGTGTTACAATAAAAGCAATTCCTTCCATTGACAGGCACATAAAATGAAATGTTATATCTTTTTAATCGGACGAAAATTCAAGGAATTGTTTCGGCAATTATATAATTAATAGTTAATAATATTTATTCGTAAATGATATTTAAAATAACAATTGCAAATGATATTTATAGTAACAATTGTTAATAATATTTATAATAATTGTTTAATTAATAAATCACCAAAAAAATTCTGTTTTTCGCTTTTTAAGGTTCTTTCTTTCCTTCAACATGTCTGCCACACAAAGTCGAGGCTGAATAAAATAATTAAAATAATCAATAGAGTTTTCAAATAATCAAAGTTTGACTCATCCCGTGAGATTGAAAGAAGGATCGTCGAAGGACTGCATGATCAACTCACTTTGGCAATTATGTGGTCGCCGCTCGTCGGGATTTTCTCGTAATCGCTTTCATCAATTTCATCGTCGCTCCCCTGTGCTTGTCCTGCAATTTAATATCTGTCCTTCATTATTCTTTACAATTTCTACTGCATTCACTAAAAATTCCGGTCGTAACGGCCGACCGACTGAATCAATTAACAATGAAAAGTGAATCTAAATAAACGCTATGTAATAAAAATATATTAGCATAAAATATATTAACATAAGACATATTAACATAAAATATATTAACATAAGACATATTAACATAAAATATATTAACATACTGCCTTTTTAAAAAGGACACGTAATCATACAACCTTGGTCACATGCTCCGTAACTCCTGGTTCCATGAGAACTTTCTCCTGCTTCAGCAATTGTTTCAGATATATTTAATAACATATACATCTGCATAATAATAATAGTGATAATAATAATAATAATAATAATAATAATAAATAATAATAATAATATAATAATAAATAGACGAAAAAGGCTTTTTTTTAAAAATATTTTGCAGTAAATAAGGCAAATGGGCACATTTAATATATAAAGGACATATACATAATGTGTAATGGACAAATGTAATGATAGATGACCCTCATTTATTCAGTAACTATCTCATTCCAAGCAGGAAATTAAAGGAATTTGATTGGTATTAATTGTTGAGATTAATCTCAATTAATTAATTCAATATTATTTCATCCACATGCCAACTCGAGATGTAAAATCTCACCTCTCATGATGTCTGTTTCTTCATCGACCTCTTGAACTGAAAGAATTCATTCGAATGAAGCAGACGAACGATCACCATAACATCGCAAATTACCAAAGGTTCATTAAGAACACTGAAATGTCAAACAGAGATGATTCTCACCACGTTCGGGGAGCGTCGTATTTTCGTACGAGTTTCTAAACCTAAAAAACGAGTCGAAATTACAGGTTCGATGCCATGCAATGTGATCGTCTTAAATGTAGACATCCGCACGACCGAGTTTTACAGCAAAAAGAGTTCTTCAAAATGTCGATGCATTTGACCCACTTGTAATAATAGATGACCAGTGATACAAACGTGACCAAATAAATGAAAAGGAAGCAGATGAAGCCGATCACCACTGCAGAAATCAGCTTCTCTTCTGTTGAATAAAATTAAGACCAATGAAAAGCATTTATTCACTTCATTCCTTCCAATCAGTGATTCATTTTAATGATTACAAAAGCATTGTTGCCTACCTGAAAGAGATGCTTTGACTTCAACATTGAAGTTCTTGATAAATGACTGCATATCATCTTCAAATAAGGAGCAAATTAATTGAGTAATTACAAAATAATTAACAACAAAAACAAAAAAAGAAATCAATTAAAAATAGAATGAGTAATATCGTCTGATAATTTGTAAACACCTGCATCTAACTCCGGTAGCGAATCACAACCGTCACGGTCCTCCGCACGCATGGAAAGAATCACAAAGAAGGAGCTGCCCCTCAAAAAACCTCTCTGAAGGGATTTAATCAGATTAAATCACAATTTATTTTAAATAACAATTAACAATTTAATTAAATAGCGTCATCAAACTTAAATAAACTTGAAATTGAAGTTCTTGAGTGTGTTATGATGAACCTCACGACTTTCAGCAAAAACTAACAGTTATCGTGACTGCCCCCTTCTTGGTCATGGTTGCGTAATATCTTGAATGTTCCAAAATACCAATCATGTCATACACGGGACACTGCAATTATTTATTTATTTTTTGATTAGAGACGAAAACGCAAAATAGCAACCATCGATCTCCAGCACGATACGGCTTTTGTCGAAGTCAGTCATTTTCATTACAAATCAATTTCATTTTGAGTGGAAAAATTGATTATTTTGATTTAAACTGTGAATAAAGCTGTGATGTTGAGTGTCAGCTGATAATGAGGGATCTAATGCATGCTGCATGTGTATTAAAAACAATCAGGCAAAGGCAAGTTTTAATATCTTGTTAATGAAAAGTACATCCTGGAGCTGTAAACCATCCTGATCCTGAAACTTTATTTTGTTCATTTAAAAAATCAGGAAGAAGTTTTATTGGCAGAAGTTGGTTCATTAAAAAAATGTCATGTGGTAGATGTATTAGAAAGTCAAACTGCAGGACATAAAGTGATATTTGTTAATTTTGCATAAAAATCAAGAAATAGAAAAGTGCAAACATTTTGAAGCTGCAGAATTTCTTAGCGAGAAAAAAACTGTTGAAACAAATGCAATGAATAGAACAACTATTTATAGTCACTTCTAATAATTAATTGAAGTCATGAATATTTGCAGCTTTATAAAAATAATTGCGTTAATTAACTTTTCAAAAGTTTCTCTCGGCAACAAAGTATGCATTCAATCCTTTACTTTTATTTCTGCTATTTCTCACATTGTTTAATTCCAAAACCACAATTTCAACCACATAAGAATAATAAGCATAAGTAATAATGTACCAGTAACAATCAAAACACCGTGGTAAAAACAAAAGTGGTTTATGCTTAGGTTTTTTTTATATCTTTTATGCTACTCACGTCATGTTTGCAACCCAACCTGCACCACTGGGGAGCACCCTCGGGAGGCGGCGCACGAACAGTTGGGCGATCGTGCATTAGTCGTAGAAACTCTTGCGAGCAGTTACGAATCGAACTCCTGACGGAGATCGAAGTGCGAACGGTTCGGCGATCGCGCACCGTCTCAGAGTTCGAAGCGGACGTGGAAACGATGGAAACATTGGCCAAATGCAAATACACAACAACAAACCAATAACACAACAACAAACCAATAACACAATAACACAACAACAAACCAATAACACAATAACACAACAACAAACCAATAACACAATAACACAACAACAAACCAATAACACAATAACACAAAAACAAACCAATAACACAATAACACAACAACAAACCACGGCTTCTTGGACGGACAGAACGGCACAAGAACCACTGCTCGATTCTGCCTTCACCACCACCGATTCGACACCTTCGGGTATTTCGTGATAAAAATAAACCGGCGATGTTGGCGTCACCGCCACTTTTCTCGTGGTTCTATTAGAAATAAAATGAATTATGGAATCATTCACAAATAAATAATTGAAACGATGAAAAATGTTTGCTGACTTAGTGTTAACAACATGATGGCTTTTCATTTAAAACGTGTCATAATTCGTTTAATTTCAATGTAACACTATTTTCATTTAAACGTGTTAAGTTAAAATGCACTCGCCATTCTTTTATGCTACTCCGGGATGGAGTGTCAAGAACTATTATTAAAACTTACAAATATAGATTTAGTATCAAAAAACACTTTCCTAATGATATTTTAACAAAACAGGTTTAACTTAGTATTATTAAATTATTATTAAATGTTACATAAAACAAATAATTTCAGAAGACAAAGCAGCCCTTTTAATAACGTTTGCATAAATTTTAAAATTATGTTGCTTAGTTTGTAAAAATTTCTTTTATCAAATTAATGCATTAATTGGCCAAAATATATTTTAAGCAAGCATATGATGAGAACAATTCCCCATGCAAATAACAAAGCAGATCAGATTCTTTAATAATAATATCTCTTCATCCAGTTAATTCAGCTAAAACTTCAATCAAACTGTCCCTCTGATGCTCCATAAATGAACTATAATTACAAGTAAGCCTCTCACAGCAATCTGATGTCCTCCATAAATGCCACAAAATTGAAGATGATGTTGCTGGGGGATGTTGAGGAAAAGATAAAAACTGCAAAATTGGAAGAGAAATTTCCATTCCATTCAGGACACAATGTACGTGTGAAGTCAAAGTAAGCTCTGCAATTACAAAAAATTAAACACCAATAAAGCATCTATTATTTAGTTTATCAACCTTTGCTTTTTGTCTAAATATTAGAAAACAAATAGCAAAAGCACATTTAAAGAATAATTCTAAATTTGAATGTTTTTTAATGTTGCACAGGAAAAAGGATGTAATAAGACCACAATTCTAATATTTAAAGTAATTGATTACCTATTTTGAATTTCGACTGGAATTTTCCACGAGTAAATGCTTAGATGTTTCTCCACAACCATCATTAATGGTCTTGACTCATCAAATTTGTCAGCAGCCACCTTGAATCTAATGGCCATGCTCTTGTTTTCCACTGCAGTATCCGAAGAATTATAGATAAAATAGACCCTTCTCTCCGAGTTGACGTGTTGGTGATATACATGGTTAAAGTTCCCATTTATGATGACACCTTCAAACTCTTTGCCTTTCAATGAACGAAGATCGAAAAGCTTCACAGAATCAATGAAATGACTAAATATAATCCACTGCAAAAGTCTACAATGCATCTTGTTAAAATTCATAAAGGTAGGGTTCTATCGGCATCACAAAACAATGCGAATCCTTATCACCCGTACTACTTAATGTAATGGGGAAATCCCAATCGAGCCTAACTTGATCTAACGTTCCAAAACATAAACAAAAAATTTATATATATCGAAGGTTTTAAAAACCGAACTTATAATAACAAACTAGCGACATCGAATTCCCAAAGAAATGTTCCATGGAGATATCATTCAAGCCTAGGAACTTTCGTTCTCATGTGATCGGTTCCTACTTCGTTCACAGACCCATTAAAACTGTTAACATTTATTTCTTAGCTCATTTCATCATGACCACGAATCATCCCTTTCTTTTTCATTTGGTCATGGTTTTGCAGAAAAAAAATGTATAACCTTCGTGCGTTTATAACACAAAAAATAGTTTTATATAGAATTTTAAAATTGGCTAGCTTCTGTTCAATTTCAAAGTTGTTCCCGGTTGTCCTGTAATACCGATTCAACGCGCCGGAGAAGTTTGGACTAGCAGAGACCCCTGGCAAAACGTCAGGATCCCCAGTCGACCCACAGGTTGAGTACTGCTGCCTTAGAGGAACGCAACCTCCTGAGCTAACCTTCAGCAGTTTGGAATCTTGACACTTATTTAGGCATCTTTATCATCAATGCAGATATTTGTTGCTTGTATGGAAACCCTGCATGTTCTAAAAGAACATAGAAATCCTCTGAAGATTGCAATGAATAAGATGATCATATCTCGTTCTTGTTCATGCTTGTTGTCGCGGCAGGATGACGTTCTCGATGTTGTTGTTGGATTTGTGGTTGGAGCTTGGGAAAGAACCGCCGGCTTCAGTCTGTCGATAAAGACTGCTACTGCGTCTTATCCTCTTGATGATGAAGTATTTCAAAGGTGCAAAGGTAGTTTGCTCGAATCTACCCGAACGAGACCTTGAGGCGTTGTAAACAGTTCCTTTGGGGTGGGTGTTTGATTTGCTGTCTAGATTGCTGGATCGTGATGTTCCTCATGCGGTCTGTAAATCGTGATAAGTAGCTTGAAACATCAAATGTTGAGTTGCTGCTACACGCTGAGGAAAATTCTAAAAGATAGGCGAGCAAAACGGGGGTCGGTCAAAAATAGCGAAGGTTTGTATCACTTACGACCGTTCATCCATCATTCGCAAGATTCGCATAAAACTCTATGCATTATTTTGGTAATCATTTTTCACAAGCCAAACATAAAGCCATATCTGAACCAGTTCCCGTTAGGAAGTTACACGGGATTTTTTAATTGGGAGGTGCCAATCACGAGTCGAGGGTGACCCATAGAGACTTCGCTGGCCATTGACCCATAGCGTCTTTTTATAATTAGCTATAGTTAGCTCTCAGTTCTCCAAGTATAACCGGTACATTAAAACTAGCAAGTAATAATGTAAATACAGACAATATTCTGGCCACAACTAGACAAGAATGATGGTGTTTAATTGACTAACAACATCTTGACAACTATATCTTTACAAAAGTGTTGATTTGATCGCCTAGTAGCTATGCCATGCCTTGGCTGTTCCAGCCAGGTCTCGTATTCCTTGTCGATCAAGGTCTTCAGTAGTTCTCTATGCACTGCATCTGCGACGTCACGAACATCTGGAATCTCGAATATCTGGTCTTTCAATTGACAGTTGCTTTGGATATGAAGACCGTCTTCATGCAAGTTAAAGTCGATATTATATGATGACACTGTAGCCATCGCTGCAGAAATATTTCCACCGCTAGATTGCAGTGCACCACAGTCAATGCCCAATTCCAGATCTTCAACAAGAGGGTCGCCATATTTGTCATTTTTCACTTTAAATGCATTTTCGGAAAAATCTTTATCGTCCACAAATTGAGCCAAAATTAAAGAGCTTACCGAATCCGTTCGGGTTTTCATGCTCATACACCTCATCATGAAATTTCTTTCATCCGATTCTTTGCGTTTTGACATTTATGCATGTCAGCAACACAGGTTAATTTACAAATAAAAATGATATGATACATAAATATACATAATCATAAATGATACATTACAAATGACATGTAATAACTAACCCAGTGTTGTAAAGGAAGGCGAGATGATTATCCACAGCACTTTATTTAAAAAAAACTACAACACTACAACATACAATATCCAGCTGGAGAGTAAGAGTAAATTTGAGGAGCTCGTAGATCTGTCCAGCAGAAGTCTGGCCTTTTATTGGACGTTGATACTTAACATCCCCTGCAATTCCTTGTTGTTTCTTTTGAAACATGATGAGCCTGACATTCGACACCCGCAGCAGGCAGATGCAAGTGTACCAATAAACTTTCTGATGCCACAACACTTGGAATTTAATTTCATTGCAGCTTTTGGCTAAAGGGGTATGGCTGCTGAAGATTGTTCTCAAAATTTTGGGGAGGTGAAATGTATTGCGTAAAATGGAATAAAATGTAAAAAGTTAAAATAAATTTGAAAAATGATGGAACTATATCCATAAATTGAGACACTTTTTAATATTTTAACTTTCTTAACCATCTCGTGCTCGCACTATCGGCGCTTCCGTGGCTATTTTGGTCATATATATGGTAATGGAATAGCAAAACAAAAAGGGTCGTGATTGTAATATTTTAATTTTTAAAACCAAAAAAGTTGTGCCCTGGGCACTTGCCCTCCCTAACAAGAAGCAATTAAGAAAACGCATATAGTTTCTTCATTTTGAAAGTTTTATCCTAAAATGTCCTGGCGGCGGGTGAAACTGGCAAGCCTCAGGAAGGAGAAGAGAGCGCCCCGAAGTCTTTAGAAAGAAGCAGAAGGAAGTGAGAATACTGGGTTTTTAGTCACCTGACGATATCAAGCGGCAGTTAGCGATATTCGTCGAATGGAAAGAGCTTGAGTCAAAAAGTATGAAGTAAAACGGACAAGGCAGTGCTTCATTAGAGACCCATACCTATTAATTAAAATCTTTGCACTATTTATTTGCGCATTTCCCTCAATGTTCTAATGGATTACTTACTTTTTAAAATTATATTTGTGAATCTAATTTTAAATTGTTAGTCTATCAATTTGTTTTATTTTAAAAATTGAAAAATAAAATGAATTAGTTATTTTCCGGAAGTTTGTTTTTATGTGCGCAATTTCTTGGCGATATTGAGTTTACCAAAAGCCGCTTGTTTTGCCATATTATTTCTTAGACATGCTTCGAACGAAGGCTCAGGTCGATGCGCATGTTTCAAATATTTTGGGAGGACTGAGTACACAAGATGAAGTAATATTGCTATTGCTTGCAATTATTCTTTGCTGAATTAGTTCACATTGCTTTTTTTAAGTTATTCATGGAGCACTGGTTATAACTAACATTAATTATTGTTATCGTTACGGTAATTTTTAGAGATTGAAAAGGGGTTATCACTTTGCAAGGCTTTATTTTGACATCAGAGAGTTTGACAGGGCAGAAGAGTATAGACCTTTTAAAGTTTATTTTGTGTTTTCTGTTCTTTAACACTTTCGTGTAATTGTATTTAGGTATTTGCAAGGATTTCTGACTGTTAAACATAATTATGCTCCTGCATATAAACTTCTTGCTCAAACATGTGAAGCAACTGGCAAGGAAGTTCAAAAAATCATAAATGCTTACAAAAAATGTTTTGAGCTAGATCCCACTCAAAAAGAATGTCTGCTAAAAAGTATGTGCCTTAATGTTTATCAGAACTCAACTATATATGGCAGCAATACACAAATATTTTATATTTTCAGTTTGTAGATTATATGCCAGTTTAAATGTCATCACTGATGAGGCAAAGGTTGGAATGTGAACACAATTAAAGCAGATCTTACATGGAAATGTTTAATTTATTAGACTCAATTTGAATTTCAGTTTTGGGCTGAAAAGGCTGAAAAACACTTTCCCAATGATGCTGATGTTTTCAAACTAAAAGTAGGTGATCAATATTTCATCTCATTATAATTATCATTGAAAGAACCATATTATGTACCTCACTTTTCAATATTTCTTTTATAAAAACATTTGATTCAATGGCTTCTTATCAAAATGGTCTTAATAAGATAATTGATTATTGAACCGAAGGTCAAGGCAAGTGATATGAATCAGGAGAACTCCAGCAATAATAACAACATCCTTAAAAACATTGAGTTCTATGAGGCCGAAACGGTTAGTTTGACGTTCTGGTTCACATGTGTCGATCAGAAGTGGTGATGACAACATTTAACAACAGGCAAAGTATCCCAAAGATGCAATGAGGAGGATGAAGTTGCTGAGATTGTACATGTCAGGAAGAAAAGTGGATGAGGCCTACAAACTGGTGATTGAAGCAGAGTCTCAGGAAATGTTCAGTGCATCTTATGACTGGTACAAATGCCTGGTTGAAGTGCTTTCGGTGAGTTTCGATTTTGTAGAAAATTGTAAAAGATTTCATTAGTCATTATTAATTTATTTGACTAAGTTGGATGGAATGGAAATGACTTGTTTTAGGAGTACAAGAGATGTAAAAAAGAGGAAAAACTGCCATCTGAATTCTATGAGTGTTATTTACTTGCCCTGTGCCTCTACACTTCTCTGAGTATTGCACAGTCCCCATCAATTACCAGTGCAACCAGTGTCCTTTGGAGGTTGCATTTTATGTTTGCTATTGATTATGATATTTTTCTAAATTTATGTATTGCTTACTATCTTACTATCATTAAAATTCCTTCCTTTTTTCGTAATTCAACTTATTATAAACTAGTATATAAAGTGAAATAAACATCTATTATCAGACATTAAATGAATTCGAATTTTAGCTTGGATCAAGAATTGTGCAACCTGAAAGATGATTCTAATACTTCTATGGAGCCTTTGAAGATGCTCATATTGGAGTTGAAAGCTTACTATCTCTACCTTTGTGGAACCCTAATGCTAAACAAAGCTCAAAAGGTTAATGACTTATGAGATTAGGTTTATATTCGATTAATTAACCATTTTGATGTTGCAGGAGCAACTGAGTTGGAGGACATTGTCCGATCCTTCTTTTGCCTGTTTCCTGGCCAGCATGTCCAGAGGTTCTCTCAACATCAAGGAATCCTGGTTTACTGAAGCTTCTGAGAGCAAGAAACCATTCCTCAGGAGATGGCACCAGCTGTCGTGCTACAGATGTAGCCAAATTGGTATGAAGACAGCATTCAATTTCACTTTTTTGTTGTTGAAGTGGATGTATTTACAACACACCATTTATTGGTCATATTTGTGCTTAGAAATGTAATGTAATTTACCACAAACCAAGTTATTTTATATAGTAATAAATCATGCCTAAGTTCCCACGACATAACAAAAATCTACCTCTAAGAATTGAGAACTGACAACATTTGGGGAAATAAATGTTTCTGATTGATTTGTTCTTTTAAAATGAATCTCCAAAGTTTCAATTGTTTGTTAAGGTCACATGCTGAGGAAGAAATATGACGACCGATCGTGCGGAGAGAAGTGGCTTCGTAGAGTTCAGGATGATTTTTTTCACAACGTGGTTCGCATTAGTTTTATTTTTTTTTGTTTTTTGTTGTGATTTTAAATTTTACTTCAATATTTTATGTTTATTTTTTTATTGCAGGGGAGGAACAGGATTTGCCAAATGATTTACTCTCAGTCTGAGTCTAAGGAATCTTTGGATAAATCATTCTTGCACAAATGCCTTTCATTCAAAAGTCTCCCTAACCTACCAAATGTTTCTGATTTAGAGGAATGGGATGGAGGTTCATATTGTTTCTATTAATTTTAACACTCAGTTCTATAATTTCTTCATGTAATGAGATGAATGTTTACAGAAGTGCAAATATCACATCCCGCAAACCTTGCACTCTTGGTATGGATTTGTCTCCATTACTATGACAATTCAGGGGAAGTCCAACCGGACTGTAAGTACTTATTGTAACATCTTAAACATTGAGATTTGATTGTAATATTGCTATTATTTTATAGATCCATTTGCCCTGTATCCATGGCTACCAAGTGGATGTGATCATCTTGAATCCTCATCACCAGATACTCTGAGTCAGATGGATGTACAGGTTTGTCTTCAGCATTTGGTTTGAGATAACACTCATTACATTATTTTACGTTTGCAGACATATTTGATGGCCACAGTAAAATGTAGTGCTCAAAATCATGCTGAGCAGTTGAAATATTGTGATTCCAATCAACCATATTTGCTGCCTTTTTCTATTAACCCCATCTTGTGTTCACCTGATCAATCTCAGTGGTGGGCTGCAGCCAACAGGATCAAATCAATTCCTCCCAGGTTTTTATTTTGTGTTACATTTAGTCCTATGCATGTTTGCATTTTATTATTATTTTTATTATGCATCTTTTTTTCAATGCAGCATGACTCAGGATGCCAAGGTGCTCGAGAATGGACTCAAAACGATCAGACTGATCGGAACCCACGGAATGAATGCAGAGTTGGCATCGCATCTGGCAAAGACATGGGCATTCAAGGTATTTACTGTGCATTCACCTGTTATCGTTGACAGAGTATGATTCTCATTGGAATATTTTGTAGCTATCCCAACAGAATGGTAGATTGGATTCAACTGTGGATTTTACTGAGCAGGATGCTTATGTTGAAGCTCAAACATTGTACATGTGGAAGAGAGCATTGGCTTTGATCGAGGCATTACTCAAGTATGTGCATTGTGACATTTGGCTTTGTTAGGAGATTTAAGTTTTATAAATTTATGTAATTCATAGCAGGTCACATTTACCTCCTTCGAAGTGTTTGTTCGAATATCGTAAGACACCCATCTCGGAAGTCGATCTAAAAAAGTTGCATCAAGAAGGGCAGATATTTTTTGCTCAACATTGTAAGAAAGCAAATAATTTCACTGAAGCTTTGAGGATTTTGAAGTCTATTAAGAGTGCAGAGTCATTCTATGAAGCTGCTGAGGTGAGATGCTTTGGCACTAATTTCTAATGTTTAGTTTTTTATTTCTATGTTCTCATTATGAATAATGTTGTTCAGATCTATAAAGAATTGGCTGGAGGTGATGCAGGATTGGGCCAACCAGGTGATACACTGGATGAAGGTAAAAACGATCATCTCAACCAATTAACAAAGGCAAAGGATGCATACAAAAGTGCTCTTGAGTTGGCCTCTGGAAACATGGTAAGTTATAAATGATTTAAATTTCATTATTATTGATTATTGAGTGATGTTGACATGATCATGATAATGATTTTCTATTAGGAACTTGAGAAGAAAATAAAGATGGGCTTAGAGGATGTCGAGTCCAAGCTTCTGAATGTTCAAAACTTCAATGGTTTGAAACTCAGTTTTTGAGCCTACATAAGTTTCACATTTATTATTAATTATCTCATTTTAGATTATGAGTTTGTATCTGAATTAACTGACGACTGCACATACTTTGGAGAAGCCAAGTTTTCTTGCACTCCTCAGAAGGCTTCAAACAATGTGAAATCAGCTTTTATGACATCCAGCACTCCTTTTGCAAAGGTAAGAATAAACATATGGAAGAAGAAGTTTAATATGATGTTAAGGGATTGTTATATTTTACAGCAGAAGAACAGGAATCAGAATGACTTGGAAAATTTTGAAATTAGACTCGGATCTCTCACACATTATGTCGATCAGAGGTTTAAAAATATGTCTGAAGATAATCATAAGTTATTGGTGAGTTAAACAATGAAAATATCTGTTGTTTCTTGAATTTATTTGAATTGTTTTAATTAAAACAAAGGAGAGGATAGCCGTACTCGAGAGCAAAATTACATCACTTGAAGCCCAAAAAGTTATGTGGACAATGCCCTTTAACCATATGATGCCTCCATCCCATCTCCAGATTTACCCTGGTGGTGCCTTCAAACATTCTCCAGAGACCGATGTGAGGATGCAACATCACCTAATGATGGATAAGTTCCACCCAGTCATGCAACCGGGCATGGTGTTCCCTGGATTCAACAATCCCCAGTCAATTCCAAACTTTAGACATAATCTTCCTATGTCCCACCAGGATATCTACAAATCGCCAGTAAATAACCAGTTTTCAGGGAACTTCCTGCCTACGCCTGGTCTAATTGATGCCGAATATGGAAACTACAGAGGAGCTGATGTCCATGACGGTTTACTGCCCTCAATTGATCCCAACTTTTTCCCAAAATATTCTCCTGTTACAACTGGAGGAAAATCAGAAGTTGCTGCTGCAACACCTAAAAGCACGATTCCAGTCATACAGTCTATGAAGCCAGTTGCATCTTTTGCTGTCAAGACATCCCAATCGGGTTCTCAAACAGTTTGCTCTAACTCATCTTTGGCAAAGCTCTTGACATCTCCACCCACAAATACCATACCTGCAAGCTCAGTTGTTATAACTTTGAAACAAGTTGATGTAAAAAACACAACATCTACTTCATCAACTCCAAAGAATTTGTTTGGATTTACAAGTACAGTAAATCAAGTACAGAAGATCAAGCCAGCACCTGTTGCTACAACTGACGTTCCTAGCAGTAAAACAACTGCTAATTGTGTAGTGGCAACCACGGAGCCAAAGAACATCTTTGGAGGGCTTACCTTTAATGCACCACCTCTAGTACTCAAGACTGAAAAGGTCCCTGAATCAAAAGGATCAGAGAAAGTGAAAGCAACATCAAATCTATTTTCCAATTTCTCATTTGGAAGTTCTAACTCTGCATCAAGTTCTCCATTCACATTTTCTTTTACTAGCAATCCTCCCACATCTTCATCTGTTGATGTTGCTGCATCGCAAACTTCAGCTGCACCTGTTGACAAGTTGACCGAGACAAGTGAGGTCGATAATGACGAGTCCGTCGAAGAATACGAACCCGTCGGAGAGTTCAAACTCGTTTCCCTGCCGATCGTCAATGTCGTCACAGGAGAAGAGGATTGTAACAAGTTGTTTGGAGAAAGAGGGAAATTGTACAGGATGGATTACGAGTCCAAGCAATGGAAAGAAAGAGGAGTTGGAGAGATCAAAATTCTTGGAAATAGAGAGAACAAAAAATCAAGAATATTAATGAGAAGGGATCAGGTATTAAAGGTATGTGCAAATCATTTCATTACTGCAGAAATGCAGTTGAAGTCAATGGATACATCTGAAAATTCTTTCTGCTGGATGGCCATGGATTATGCTGAGGAAGAAATGAGAAAGGAGCAATTTTGCATAAAGTTCAAAACAAAAGAGATTGCCTCAGCATTTAAAGAGTGCTTTGAGTCATGTCAGAAATATCTAAGCACGTCTGAACCGACTGATAGTACTAAAACTGATGTTGCAGACGTTCTAAAGACATCCTCCATGAATGTCAAGGAATCACCTCTCAGTTTAGCTGACCAATTTAAAGCAAAAGATGGAGAATGGAGCTGCAAAGATTGTTATGTCAAGAATCCAGCAACTTCCACCAAGTGTCTCTCCTGTGAATCACCTAAACCTGGATGTGAAAAATCATCTTCAATGGCATTCCAAGTTAAATCTGAGTCTCAAGTGATATTTGGCAGCCAAGGAGATATTCAAAAGACTTCAATTGATACATCCTCTATGGCAAATGACAAGAAATCATCTGTCAGTTTAGCTGACCAATTTAAAGCAAAAGATGGAGAATGGAGCTGCAATGATTGTTATGTCAGGAATCCAGCAACTTCTACTAAGTGCATGTCCTGTGAATCACCAAAACCTGGATGTGAAAACTCATCTTCAACGGCATTCCAAGTTAAATCTGAGTCTAAAGTGATATTTGGAAGCCAGGGAGGTTTTCAATTTGGTCAGCAGTCTTCAGGGGGCTTTGGAAATATCTCCTTTGGAAATTTTGCAAAGGGTTCATCTTTGCAGGCTGTTCCAAGCACCAATGTAGTTGGTAATGTAGCCCCATTATTTGGATCTGATGCATCATCAAATAAGGCCTCTTTGGATGTCAAAAATGTAGCTTCTGTTCCAAAATTTGTGTTTGGATCGTCACAGGAATCTCAAATTAACCCAACAACTTCGGGGTTTAGCTTTTTCACGCCTGTCCAGAAAAATGACGCAGTGCCGGTAAAACCAGAAGATAAAACAAATGGATTAACTTTCAGTTTCCTTAAAAGTTCTGCTGTGAAAGATTCAAAAGTTACAAATGAACCAGCAAAATCCGAGGCAACCACTTCAATTTTTGGGTTACAATTCCAAGGCTTTGGTTCCAAGTTGACAAACGAGCAGCCTTCCGATTCATCTGTCAATGAGGCTCCTTTTGCAGACAAGAAATCAATTTCTTCGGCTCCATTTAATATTTCGACCCCGTCGTTCTCTTTTGCTGGGTTGACGAGCAATGTAGAAGAAGTCCCAAGAGCTCCAGTCACTGTGTTGCCTACTGTCAGTGATGTCAAATCATCTGTAGTGGAGGATGAATTGTACACAAATGTTGATGGAGAGGATTCTCATATTCAATTTGAGCCAATAGTCAAGTTGCCTGACAATTATGAAATCAAGACTTTTGAAGAAGATGAGACTGTGCTTTACGAGAATGAAAATGCCAAGATTTTCAGGTTTCACAACAACGAATGGAAGGAGAAGGGATCGGGAACTGTCAAGTTGTTGAGCAACGAGAAGACTGGGAAAGTGAGGGTGCTGATGAGGAGGGACAAAATTCACAAGATATGCTGCAATCACTACATCATGCCTGATATGCAGCTCCATCCATTGATGAATAACAAGAAGGCTTTAGTGTGGTATGCCCATGATTATGTAGATGGTGATCAGGAGCTTCAACAGCTTTGCATCAAGTTCAAAACTGAGGAGCATGCTGTTGAGTTTAAAAAACACTTTCTTCAAGTAGTTGAAGATATGAAAGACAAGAACATTTCAGACACTAATGGGGAGGCTGATTGTGTTATTACTTACGTCGAAGAACCAGGTAGCAATCTAATAGAGGAGGCCGGCCGCTGGATGCTTCCAAAGAACTTTTACAACTATCTAAACATGCCACCCTGCAAAGGATGCATAGGCTGCAATGAAGAATTTGAGTTCAAATCATCAGGTGATTGTTTTTTTTTTAATTTCTCAGATTAACTTTTTTCAAAACTATTTTCTTTATTATTTCTCAAAGAACAACCAAGCACTTCACTGAAAACATCTCATCCCCTGGTTTCATCTTCAAATGCTCCAAGCAGCTCATCTTCTAACTTAGTTTTTGGGACTACTTTAAGCTCAATGACAAATAAGCCTGCTTTGTTTACATTTGATGCATTGAAGCAGTCTCTCAAGTCCAACAATGACAGTGCAACCTCAGATGCCAAGATTGGAGATGCTTTGGCAAAGAATGGTATGCACTTTGATTTGTAATTATGTCTGGCCATTACAAATTATTTTTCTTCACCCCTTTAGGTATTTCAGGTGAAACAATTCAATTAGAATCAAAGACTAAGGAGATGATAGTTAAAGATGGTATCAAATCTTCTGATAGTGGAACACCATTTTCATTTATCAAAGGAAATGACAGTTTTAAATGTGAGTGTTTCTGATTCTGATTATTATTATGTCTTGAGCAATTTTTGTAAAACACATTGTAATATTTGAACAACTTCTAGCATCCCCTTCTTCGATACCAGTATTTGGATCTTCGTCTAAAACGTTGGACTTTGGCAGTTTATCCAAAGAAGGATCAGGATTCAAGCCTGACAAAAGCAGCACCCCTTTGACATTTTCCTTCAATACGGTTGAGAAAACACCCTTGTTGTCAGCAGGTAATGTAGATCTTTTCTTAGATGTGATGAATGAGATGTCTTGAATTTGCAAAGTGATTTTTAACCAATATATAGATGCATCAGGTGCAGGAACTGTGTTTGGATCAGCTTCAAATACACTTGACTTTTCAAGCTTGTCCACCACTGGAACAACCTTTAAATCTGGTTAGCACTTTATTTGTTGTCAGTAAATTTGTTATGTTTTCAATACTGCTTCACTGAGATTGCAGGTGCTTTTGTGATTGTTGTGAATAATAAATGATAGAAGTAATTATATGATTTATTAATTTTAGATTCCAATTTCTCCTGGAAGGGTGCTGGTGAAAAGCTATTTGCATCAACTACTCCTGAGAAGCCTCAAAGTGCAACCAATGAAGGTAATTTTGCGGTCATTAAGTAATGTCCAAGAAAAAATATGCATGAGTTTAAACCTAGTTTGTAATCTAGATCAAAATGAAGAAGATGAAGTGGTTGAGGAGAGAGACATTCATTTTGAGCCCATAATTAGCCTGCCTGAAGTTGAAGTGACGACAGGAGAAGAAGACGAGTTAGAAATTTACAGACAGAGATCCATGTTGTACCGATTTGATGGTCAGTGGAAAGAGAGGGGAGTTGGTGAAATGAAAATACTCAAAAACAAGGAGACAGGGGTTTATCGACTGCTGCTGAGAAGGGAACAGATTCACAAAGTGGTCTGCAATCACTTGCTCTCTGCTGACATGAATTTTAATTTCATGGAGTCTTCTGAGAGGGCTTTGTGTTGGTTTGCAAATGATTTCTCAGAGGAGCCCAGGGTTGAACAGTTTGCTCTGAAGTTCAAGGTATGTTGTTAAAACGTCACTAATCATATAATACAATATTTAAATATCTCATTAATAAATTCAGACCATAGACTTGGCAAAGGAGTTCCTGAAGAAAGTGGAGGAATGCCAGGATGAACTAAGTATGTATTTGGAATGATTATTTTCAGCATCTGCACTACATATTCTTTCAAATTATTTTTATAGGATCACAGAAGCATTAAATGTGATTTGGAAAGTAAAGACTGTTATTAAAATTGATTCTCACCACTTTTGATTTGTTGAAAAGTAAATAAAAACATCTGGTGATGTGCTTTTATCGATATCTCGCTTCAGGATAATTGGCAGCTTAGTTGGAAATCATTAGCGCCATGACGTGTCTAGCTTCGCCAAAGAATTTTCTAATGCGTCTGAGTCAAAGGTGAATAAAAGCATAGTTTTGTATGTAAGTGAGTAGTGCTGCGGTGGGTCAGGGCGTAGCGTGTGTTCCATCGGGACTTCAAGGAAGTATATACTAAAATTGGTTGGTGGACCAACCAACGACGTCATTTTAGCTTTTTCTAGGGGTTTAAACCCTTTCTGATTTATTGACCTATTTGCTTCTCACAAATGTCAGCGGGGCGTCACTGCGCGGTAGTCGCCATTGCTCCCCTCTCGAATTGCAATTAGCCGATCTATTGAGAGCCTTATATATCCGGGTGGGATGTAAAGACACTTTTCTTTATTCGATCTATCATTTTTCCGTGGTCGCAGTGCGTGCAGGCTAGGTTGCGAACTCGACATATTACTGTTGTCATTACCGCCTCATGCAGGAACGCAATCCATTCGGTCAATCTGCAAATCTCCCACTTTAGTGACGAGACACTGGATCGAGCCGACATAGTCTAAGAAGTATCCATGCATTTGACTTGTGGAGTTTGGCTGGTTGAGAAGTTGTTCTTGTTTAACAAGCATTGTGCCAACACCTTCACAACACTGAAGTGGGCTCGGCATGGTCCAGTGGTTTAGACTATCCTATCACGATGGCATCCTGCGTTCTGGCCCAGTTGTGGTTGCACCGTCCCAATCACGTAGTTGGCTAATGGACGTTAATCTGTTAACAAGTTTGTTAGAGGAGCTCCACTCTGGTAATAATACTTTTTTAAAGTCATCAGCAAAAAAATACTGTCAACTACTCTAGGAGGCGGATATTAGTTTATATGCTTCGGATAGGTGTTATTTCAATGGTGCTGATGGTTTTGTAAATATAAATGAGGTGTATATTTAATTTTGTATAACCCAACACTAGAGTTCAACTCAGGCCATTAATTAAATTCTGCGCAAGCAATTTAATTCTAAAATAGATGACAAATTTTTACCACATAACAATCTCATTTTCTCAAATTTTATTCATACAAGCACGGAAAGGTGCAAACGAACCATAATCTTTAGCGCCTTAAACTTTATTTATAGTTAAAATAATATTTTTATGGATTGAGTGATATATGAAATAAGGTAAGTGTCAGCTGTCTCGATAAGCCCGTTTTTTTTTATCACTTTGGCAATTTTAGGTTATTAAATGTTTGAATGTACGTTTAAATAAGCATCTTTATAGGCAACGCTGCACTAACACACTTACAAGAAGTGTTTAGATTCGTTTCTCCTTGTATTATCTTATTTTACTTGATAGTTTTGGAATTCATTACAGCATAGACTAAGTCATTCGAAGTTTAAATACGTTTGACAAATTTCAGGAGAACCATGGATTTCATGGATGGAGACTTACTTTCAAAACTTGTGCTAAATGCTAGGAATGAAATCACTTCAATTGGTAATTCCATGACCATTGAATTTAAATATCTCCATAAACTCTGTGAATTTTTGCCTGGGCGAGGTGATACTAAAGAATGTGAACAATTCATGGATTCTCACTACTCTGGGTTTCTGTCATTTTTATTAAGTAATTTTGATTCATCATGTCTTGATGTTAGCACAAAAGGAAAAACATTTGAAAACTTAATAAGGGACCTAATAATGTGTGGTTCATCAGAACAAGCTTTCATTGTTACCTGTCAATCTTTGAAAAAAGTTCGACAGCAGAGTTTGAAATTTCATAAAATTGTCATTTGGGTTAGTGATCTTATAGAAAGCAATTGTATAAGTAAAGCTTTGCTTAAAAGATGTCAAGAATGTTACTCTGGAACCTCAACGCTTTCTAGTGATGAGTCATTCAGAGAGTTCATACAAGTGGTTTCCTCTCTTCCAGACATCATTCTCTTCCAAAACAAAGATTCCTTGACAACAGATCTATTTTATCCAGATAAATATTCTTGCTGTATTAGTGAGCAGATCGTTGCAACATTGACACTTTGTCATAGGAGGCTAGCTTCTGGCCATGACACATCTGTCCTTCCAATATCGATGTTGTTGGGGAAAATGTGTGTGTCTGGATATGGACAAAATATGTGGAAATGTATACTGGACTTGATTTCAACACAGCTTTCAAAGATTTTGTTGTGGAGGAGGTTGATGCAAAAGGTTATTTTAAATGTTGATGACTGGTGTCTTGATTGTGTGGTTGAACCATTAATACTTCAGATCAACTCTCCACTTCAAATGAATGACTTCTTAGGTGACATTCCTCTCAGAAACCTAAAACTTGAAAATATTCTCATTCATAAGTTTATTCTCTCTCGGTATTTCTCTCATTCAAGGATCCCTAAGAATATCCTAAAGTATTTGGCATCTGATGTAAACTTGAGGAAATTGTTTGATAAATTGTTCATCAGTGTTCTCAAGGTCTGGTGTCAGAAGGATTTATTGAAGTATCAGCCATTTGAACAAACTCACTATTTGTGCCAAGTAATTTTAATAGGCTTGCAAATACTCAAAAAAGATATGATTGTTCCAGATGATGTTAAAGAAGAAATGAACAAAACTATTCTTAATGGATTGACTTCTTATCTTGATTCCTCTGTGCATGAAATTCGACAAATGGGGATGATTGTCGCTCAGAATCTATCGTCATTAGCAGTTTCTACTGATATAAAACTTGAGTTGCCTATTGAAGATGATCACTTTACCAAAGAGCTTCTCATGCTTTTGGAACCTGATGATTTTGAAAAGGAGGTGCATTTGGATGAAGGTGTACATGGTGAACCAGAAGAAAGTAATGTAGAGTCACCAGTTAACAAAGGATTGTTAGACAGTGATGATGATGATGACGATTTTCAACCTTTACCCACAGTGAAAAGAAAAGCAGGTCCTATATATTTTGTTCAATGTATTGAAGGTCTAACAAACTATGAAGACCATAAATTTATGGAGGAATGTTTGAAAGCCTGTGGCTCACTCATAGAGAAACATTCAGGATTAGATGGATTAGATCTTGAGTTGTGCAAGAGGCTGCTTTATTTAGAGGATCGATTCTCCTTTGACAATTTCCATAAACTCAGGCTTGATGCACTTGTTGGACTGGTTGTAAAAAGTCCTGAAGCAACTGCCCATTTCTTGACCCAAGAGTTTTATGAGAGGAATTATAACCATAGGCAGAGAATGGAAATATTGGACGTCCTTGTCAAAGGTGCACAAAAACTTTCATCTCCCAATTCAAACAAGGGAAGAAAGGATGAAGAGCAACACATCAAGGCATATTGCCCAGAAAACATAAAAGATTGGCAAAAAGTTGTTCAGGATAGAATTGATTCAAAGACAAGAAGGTTTGCAAGAGATCGATCAAAAATACAAATAAAAGAGTTTCGAAACAGATTTTCAACATGTGCAGGATGGTTCTTTTATCCACTGTTGAAAAATGTTGACACGCAGGTACATGTTGACATTTGTGGACATGACCACTTGCTTTTGGAAAAATTCTTACATGCACTAGCTTCAATTGTTTATTGCTCCATCAACATACCAAGTTCAAGCAGCATGGCAAAGACATTGCTGCAGTTCAGCAGTCGATTCAGGATGCATGCTGAAATGGGCGTAAGGAGGGCAGTTCTTCATGGTGTTTTTATATCCATTATTGTCCTTGATGCAAGCCAATCTCTGCATGAAACCCCTCAAGAACTGTGTGACTTGCATTCTTGGTTAGTTGTGGTAAATTTGAGAGATCCTGATTCTCAATGTTCACAGTTTGCAGAGCAAATTCTCTCCTTGTTGAATGTCCTCAGAATCAAACTTTTGCAATGATTTACATGTTTCTGTTCAATAAATAATTTTGAAATAAGATGCATTTGGAATGAGAGTATTCTAGATAGGATTACCTAGCAAGGTAATGTTTCATTCTGTGTGTGGATGTGTAAGTATAACAATCATTTGGTTAAGTGACAGCAATCCCGTTTTATTTTTTATTTTTGATAAATTTGTCTAGCTTCGAGAAGAGAACAGAGCACACACGTATAATTATTTATTTGAGAAAGTGTCAAGACCTCGTGTTACAACAAGACGGGTTTACAAAATCTGAAATAAGTCTATTAGATACTTTGAAGAAGATTATTCCGTTATAATAATAAATATTAGGTAGATTATTAATAATTTAGTATAAACTCAGCAATTTTTTCGAGAATCCACAGTTAACACCTTACTGAAAATCAATCGAAAGTCATTAGACACCTGCTAAATAAGAGGCCTGAAATCTGTTCGTAAAGCATCTTTTCGCACGCAATTTATGGAAAGAAAATCATATTTTTTAATTTTAACAAAAAACATTCGTATTTGCACGTTTGGCAACCACTTTAGGCATGCATTTGTAGAAGTTTCACAGGGGTACTGTAATTTAAGGTCGACCCAATTTGGAAAAAATCGTTCGTAGTCACAGTTTTCACCCTAAATTAAAAGGTCCATAATTGAAAGCTTTACTACATGTTAAAATAATGCAGAGTGTTACTGTTCAATCTTAATACCGTTCATTACTTAGTTCCCATCCAGGCAAGGAGTCTCATTCCTTAGCTTAAAAGGCTTGTAAAGCATTGTGGAGATTTAGATTTTGTTGCGAATTATTTGCACATGGTCATATTCTTTGACATGCATGAAAACGCCTCATATCTTATATTTGCAAATAGCAAGGTTTGTTGGTTTAAGTTTCAGTCCAACATCTATGATGTCTCACATTTGCAACCGAATGAATTTATTAGCATGATTATGGGATAGCTCTTAATGCCATTGATACAGGCAAGTCATTTGCTGGCGAGGGAACAATAGCCCTTCCGAGCAGCTGTTGCCTGACCTTTGGTGACCAGGTTCAGCTAGGGCTTGCCACCCAAGAAAAATCTGAAATGACGTCTCTGCATCGATATTGGCCTCAGTTCCACTACGAGTATTGGAGAGTTTTTACCTTTTTTATATACTTTCTTACAAAATTTGACAAAATTGAAATATCAATTAAGTAAAACAAAGTCTTATGTAAGCTTTAAATATTCCGACCATATTTCACCTAAATGTAAATTTAACCATCTTACTTTCAGTGAATGTCAAATTTAAAAATTTTTTAATAAACAAATTCTTGAAATTCAATTTCACATAATTTATTTACTTTATTGATATTTTAAACCAATATTGTAAAATTTTAGAAGTTTCAAATTAGGTTAAAGTGTCCATGGAACATATTAGTTCTTCCACTTGATGGTCTGAAAATTTTGTTACAATTGAGAACACCAGAAACAAACAAAAAGTAGTAGGAATCTTTATACCTTGTCATTCAGGATTTCCGATGCTAAGTAATCTTCTGGGGTTTTTGATTTGAGGTTGATTCTGTACTTTTCAATCATATCCCGGTCTCTCAAGTCCTTATATGACTGAAATTAAATGGTTGTAATTAAAGTGAGAAGAAAACCTTTATTGTTGCAAGGGAGCAACAACCTGAAGTACGACCGCATGGCATTCAAACTTTGTCGCAACTTCAATTCTGTTGTTCACGTCATCAACCAACATGCAATATTTCTCTTTGAGCTGCATGAAATTAATTGATTCTTTAAAAGACGCTTTTATACGAAGAGGCAAAATTAAACCTCCTTTGGTGCAGACATGTGATGTAAGAGGGACACAATCCGTTCAAATGGAATGGGGGACTTCATCTTGTTCGTTCCAACCCATGACTGAAATAGTTTTCAGTTAAGAATACAGTGGTTCAGCTAAAAACATCAAGTTCTGATGAGATTTAACCTTGGTCATGAAAAGAGCCTCAATTTGATTCCACCTCTTGAGCCTTGAGAGGGCACTCACTGCCTTCCAAATGAACTGCTTCTCTGACAACTTGGTTAAATCAATTTGATGAACCAAATGTTCGCTCGTTCAATTATAAGATTCAAAAACATTACTTGCTGAGACTTCTTAACCATCAGAGGGCTTCCTAAGACATTCTACAAATTTAAAATAAGCTGTGATTATAGTAACACAAATTAAATAACCTGTTCAAATCACCTCAGATTTGTCAAAGTGGTAGAGACAAGCATAGTACAATGTGCTCAGGGCAGATGTTCCAACCAATGAGACTGAAGGTGGAATCTCTTTCAGGAGGGAATTCGTCCCCTTTACGAGTTCCTTTTCATCATTTTCCTGTCAATTTTTCAAAGTTCCAAGAAAAAAGAACTCAGGTAAAATGCAGGTCATTAAAGTAACAGATTCTAAAAATCATTATAAATAGAATTCAAAGTATTTAAATTAATTAATGGCTCAAATATCAATTAGAAAGTTGAACATGAAATTGCTCAAATGAATACCTGAATTGGTGTCTGAAGTTCCAGCAACTTGATGTAGCGTTGTAAAACAGAGCTCTCAAACTGAAGGTTCGTATCTGATTTGAAATGAGATCTGCAAATCACCTCAATGTAATCATTATAATCTCAACATAAATTTTAAATGGAAATCAAATGTAAATGAATAACTTTAAGGATATTTTAAAACTCCTAACCATGCGTCCAAACATTTAACATTTTTGTTCGAATCCTCAGCAGATAAACATAAAGAATTCCTATCCACATGGTGACATTAACAATGAGTTTTTTTAATTATTTACAATTAATTATTTAATAATAATAAAGTAGTTGGTTGTTCCATGACACCGCATCGTAGCATCGGAGAACTGTTTATTTTAAATCACATTTCAATCTCCAAACATCGCAAACTGCAAATTGAACGTCCAACCAACTCGAGGCATCTGTTGAGGTGAGAGATTTTTGGTGATGAATTGCTGGCTATTTTGAACTTGAGCATCTGCATGCATTGCATGAATTATTTAACATCAACTTCAGAGAAAAAGACCGTCGCAAATCTTACTGCTGCCTGTTCATTTTTCTGGAATACACTGGAAAAAAAAACAATTAGAATTTCTTTAGAAATAAAAATAGAACTTCTAAATTACCAACAGTCGTCACCCAAACCCTGAAGCATAAAACAATTTGTTAAAATGTTAAATAAACAACATTAATATTCATCTTAAATAACGAAAACAAACAAAAAAATCTATGACGACTTTAATGCAAGAGATGATGGGAACGTTAAACCGTCATTTGATTGTCACACCTGAGAGCGTCTGGAAGCGTGGTCAAAGATGTTTCAGATTGGAGGTAAGCCAGGTAATGTTCAACTGCTGTGGGCCTTGTTGCCATCTCAATGTTGAACAGACTCGACTTCATGCTCCTCTGCATGAACAGGACAGCCTGAAATAGGATGTTTGAGAGTTATCCCAATTATAAATGCCTTCATAGTCCTCAAAAATGAAAATACTCGATAATCAATTGAATGCACGATGTTGGACTCACTGCAAGTATGGCATTCCCATCACATGAAGTTAAAGCCTCATCCAAGAGGCATAACTTGTCATCTTTTGATTTGTACATCTCCAATGAATAACTCTAAAAATGTATTTAAATAAAATAAATTTATCAAAAATATTCAGTGATCTAAATTAATAACTTTGATGATTTGTGAAAGGTCATTGGGAATTTTTGAAACAAAATCATGATTACATATTAAAAATATAATTAATTATAAATTATTAAAATTAGTAACAATAATAAAATGAATAATTATAAGAATAGTAATAATAATAATAACAATAATAATAGTTAGTAACAATAATTGAAATCAATGTTAATCATTAAAACCTGTTGATAATGTTCAGTAGATAATTAATTATTAATTTTTATTTAATGTTTTAAAATGAAAAACCTCTCCAAGCACCATCCTTAGAACCGTTGCTCGAGGACTCAAACCCTCCTTCAAAATTCATGGGCATTTATTTAATAATTTATTCAAAACAAATATTCCAGCATCTAATCACATCATTGCATGCTATCAAGTAAATACATTTAGTATTGCTGAAAAAGCTCATCAAAAGGTTAGATGTCAGGTTAGCTCAGAGTTCCCGCTCATGATGATATAAGTCCTACTGTGATGTGTAAAATGGAAGAAGCGTTGAACTTATATATGATTAACAAAAGATGTCTCCGATGGTATACTCATGGTGCTATATAAATGAACCAAAATTACAACAAATATCTTTCACTCACCAATTTTTTTCTTTCCAAATCACATTTCTGTTGATCAGCTGAAGATTTGGCTGACAAATTACAGTGGTTGTTACAAAAACTAACATTAATGAATAATGTAACCTAACAGAGATATCCACAAAAGAGTTAAATGAATTTGGAGTTTATAAGAATTTTGGATCTTGAGAAAATAATAAAGATTCTGTCATTAACAAAAATGGACTTTATTCTTGTTATAACAATAAAACATTACTAATATCAACAATTAAGAATTAACTTATAAAAGAAACATTCACTATTTCTTAAGAGGACTTTAAGCTGATGATCAATCAATGATTCATTCAACCACAGCCAAAATGACAATAAAAATAACATATTAATGAAATAAAGTTAACAATATCAATGACAATAAAGTTATGAAACAGATATTCAATCAAATGAAGAACATTGAAAATCTTTTTAAAAAATAATTGTCCTCTCAAACTCACATGAAAAACAAATCTCACCTGAATCCTGAGATACCAATGGTATAGGAACTGACTTAATATCTAAAAGTTATTAAAGGAAAAATGTTTAAATGTCACTTCGAATAATCAAAAAAGTGTTCAAACTATGAGGTCTTTCAGCAAAACTTTCAATGGTGTTCGCTTCCTCGCAAAATATTCTCTCACTCGCCAACAATGAAAAATCATTATCCTGGACAATAAAAGTATAGCTAGTAACTTAATTGAATTTTAAACAAATTTTAACACAAAAACACAATGCACAACAAATTTTAGTCACTGATGGATTTATAACACTCATCATCACAAAAACCTTACAACATTATCAAATCAAACAAGTTTTTGACGTATTACATCGTTGAAAAAGTTTGATGACTTTTTGGAGGCATTTGAATGCTCCCAATATTGCTCATTTTCACTCTCAGAATTGCTCATCTGGTTAAATTAATGAAAATATAATTAGGTCTGGAATTTACGAGTTTATTTTACTGTTTCAGACAAATATGCCATTTAAGAGCAGAAACTCAGCAGTCACACTAACGAGTCATTTATTTATTTATCAAAAGGCCAGTCAGATGCCGCTCTACCAAACCGAGCAGTTTATTGGAAGTATAAAGTGTTGTTTACCAAACATAAATGTAATCAAATAAGGTTGATAAATCAAAATCCGATGCTTGTGTAATTATTGAAATTATTCACAAAACTAAGTATTAGTAAAAATGAAAATGTTGATGATTACTCAATTTCGGAGAAAAGTATATAGTATGGTATATAGTATCGGCTGATGCTAAAAGCCCAAACCACACTAACACTTAATATGCGTGAAGGAGGAGCCGCAATGAGAGGAGGAGCTACATATTGTAAACCAATTTCTAAAATGCTGAACTACCCGGTGTAAAGCGTGGGCTATAATATCGTGCCTTCACAACGTAGCCCACCCCTGGGGACCTGCCTCCCCCTCTTGGCGGCCTTGCTAATATTAAATTTAGTACGTTAATGAGGAATGGGGCTCTGAAGATGGCTGGAATTAATGGTCGAAGATGATCGAAACTGAACGTACAGTTGGACATACGCCACTATATTTCAAACTCTGTTTCATTATTATTATCATTATGATTACTGATGAGCAATTCTAAAAGGCAACAAAGGCCACAGTTTCAGCTACAATCTATCACCGTTTTCTTAGTGCAAGCGGATAGATGAAAAAGCAATCTCCACAAATTGGTGAGCTTACTTTAACCAAACCTGTTTAAATGAAAATGTTTAATAATAAACTTTTGCCAGAGGGAGGCAAAGGTTTGCAATGTTTTCTAGTCCGAATTTCTGCTGCGCCCCCGGACTTTTCGAATATGCATTGAAGAGCTAGATTTCAATTTGGCATTTGATATAACGCATCGATTGATGTACAACATATGTGATTTTAGGTACTTGCACTTGTACTTGCACTTGGACCTTGAGCCTCAGGTTCAGTACTTGGTCCCATGCATGTCCTGAACATTTATTTTCGTACGATAACTCGAGAGTATGTAAATCAACACAATTAAATCATAAAATAATCAAAAATTCAATTAGAAGCCTGATAGTTTATGTTTCGCAGTCACTGTTCATCATACTTTATAACTATTTATTTACTTTTTCTTGTTTGTTTTCTAATAGCCGGCAAAAGCTTGCTTATTTGCAAAAAAGTGACGACACCTCTCGTTCTGATTTCTGGTGTTATAATGATAATGATAATGAAAGAGAGTTTGAGTATGTCCAAAACGGAACTTCCAGACCACTTCAATACTGTAGCTTTCCTTGAATAGGAAAGTTTTGACGGCAGAATGAAAACTGGCTTGATCAATATTGATAGAAATTACGTATTTAATGGTCTGAGGTCAGACATGTAGCTATAACCGAAGAAAAACTCTAGGAATAGCGAGAGAAAAAAAGAGACTGGCAAACGATTTATCAATAGTGTCACCTTCAAAATTTTAGTTTAAAATATTTACAAAAATTATAAATTGTGACCTAATATATTCAAACTATATACTATATTTTCATTTTACATATCTAACTTTCAACATTAACAAAATATTTATTGACACAAAAACCTCGGTATAGTTGTCTATTGTTTATTTCCCGAGCATAGTTGCACGCCGACATTGCACCGGCTCGGTTTTGTTTCTTATCGCTATCCCATAAAATATGTCTCTACTGCGCAATTGCATTTGGTTATCTAAACTCCATTGGAGGCATCAAATGTCCTCTAGGTTTGTGAATCAACAAAAACTTTCCTTCTCGTCACAAGGTTGGTTCCACAGAAGTAACGTCAACCTTTGTTTAAGTTGAAGACAAATCGTTAATTATTTATCTTAAAGAATTGAGCCCCACATTTGGCCTTAGTGTTTTTATTTGGATCATGCGGAATTAAAGTTCTAAACCAGATTACTCTGAATTGTGATACTCCCCAGCATATTTTATAATTAAGTGATTCAAAGACCTTTCTTCTGCCTTAAGACCTTAAAGCGAATTGTGCATTTGTTTTTTTTTTCATCAAAGAAGTAATTGGGATATTACTTGAACAACTTTTACTATCTTTTCTGTCTAAAGAATCAATAATTTTGTTGCTGCCCTATTAATAAACCTTATGTCTTATAATTTAGGATATCAAGAATATTGCACTATAAGTTTTGCTTATTGCTTGTTTAAATAAAAGTGATACTGTGATTAATATTGAAACTTTTAGAAAATTTTATTTATTGATGACTAATATTACTATTTAAAACATCCAGTGGACCCAGAAAGTTTATACATATCCCCAAAAGTCCAAGAATTACTTAAAAAGATCACTGGCTATGATTTGGATAAAATTCTCAAAGCCAAGCCTGTTGCAGAGCCAGAGCCCCCAACATATAAACTGCTCACAGATGAACAACTACAGAAGGTTTGAGATGATAAAAGTCTGCATGCACACATTAGCACCCCTGATGATGCTTGTGGCACTTCATAAATGAACATATTCTTACTAAAATTTCAAGCCTTTAATTCATTCATTTTCTTCCCAGGTACAAGAGGAGTCTAAAGTAAATGCTCAAAAATACATTCAAATGCCACCCTTCAAGAAGGCTGTGGATATTGAGGCCTCGAAGAATCAAATTCTATCAAACGATGAAGAAATTGCCATGTTCGAGAAGGAGCCATGTACTTATGTCTTTGCTGACATATCACCTATGTTGCATAGAAGGGTTACCTTTAACATTTACTACCTCGAAAGTCAAAATGTTTTAATCTAGCAACTTGATCGCAGGAACGAACAGTTGTCATCAGAGAATGCAATGGAATCCTGAGGTTGGCTGATGTGCAGGAGAAAGATCGTGTTCTTCAAGTTTTTTATCCAGAACCAGAAAAGATGATCAAAATGCCTGAAATGTTCAAAGAAGAAAGGCTCGAGGTTTGATTGAAATGAAGAGGTGGATTAGAACCTGCTTTTCAGTTGTTAATTCTTTGTAGGAACTCCTCTGTCCTGAAAATTATGCATACATTTTGGATCGCAGCCTCTTGCAGTTTGAACCTGATGACCCCAACTACATTCGGGTAGGAAATCGCCTTAGGCCACCTATCATGTGCATCTTCCGTAACACAGTTTCTTCCCATAGGTCACACAAAGAACTTATGAGCACATCCTCAGCACGAAACAGTTTGATCTCTTTAGGTCGACACGTCACTTCGGTCCTATGTCTTTCTACTATCTCCTCTACAACAAGATCGACAGCTTGCTGTGCGACATGCTGAGCAGGGATCTGTGCGTAAAACAATGCTAGGTGAATCAATTAGACTAAAAGTTAATTTTTAAATTCAGGGTTGATGATGCCTTCCACCTCATCCAACTCTACTGCATGGTACATCCAGAAAGTGGCACAAGCAAACAATTGCAAGCATCAGAGGGTAGTGATCAATTCAAAGCCATCCAGGTAGGGTAACAATTTGTGCTGGCAACCAAATGTGATTTCAATGAGTATTGAATGCAATGCTTGGTTTCAGACGTATTTGGAAAATAATAGTAAAGACAAAGTAGTCTTGGAGCTGGCCCTAAACTCATGCTTGACCAGGATTGAGTCCGATCAGAAATCTTCATCCAACTGATGAATTTAAAAATACAATTTTGGCATGAGATTGTCAATAGCTATTAAAAATATTTTAGAGAATTTTTTGAGTGTCATACCAGTAGGTCATAATGTGATGTGAGTCAATAAGGGTTCTCCATGAAGCGAAATCTTGAGATTAGGGTATTTTCTGATTTCTTTCCAATTTCACATACATCTCTTATGATATCATCTATGCTGCATTTTTCCAAGATTGACAGCTTGCCGAAACATTTGGCCATGACGCATAACATCCAGTGATTGGAATGTCCATGTTCATTCAGTTGGCTGATCAATATTTTTACCTTTTTTGGTTTGTTGGCTGCAGAGGCTGGGTGATCGATCAGCTTGTCGAGGTTAAAGTGGCCATAAAGGGATAACATGATGATCAGTGTTTCACATTCAATGGAGTTTATTATCTTCGTCAAAACGTCAGAGCACAGTAGTTGATGAGGTCCAAACGTCAAGAAATCTCCCTTACAAGTAGCATCCATTAATATCATGATGCATGATAATGATTCTCCTTTGACAATCTTTGAAATTTCTGACAAATTTGAATCAAACTTTTCCTTTCTTTTGACAACGTTTGATGACGTCCTGCCATGGTTGCCCATTATTTTGTTCAAGTATTCCAAGTGGGTGAAATCAGGTCCATTGATGAAATCAGACTCAGTCTTCAATGAAAAAATTTTTCCTGAAATATTTGAGGCAGATTGCACTTCATCGAGTTGTATTTCGTCATCATGAATGATTTTTTTTTATTTCTTCGAATATTGCATCTGTGCTCAGTGAATCATTGGTATTTTCTTCATTATTCAGACTTCCCTGGCTTCCATAGATATCTGAATTTAGTGAAATAATAATAATAGTAAATGATTTGTATGGCACCAAGAATGCAATATCAGGGGCATGAGCATTAAAAATATATCAAACGTAAGTATGTGATGCAACAAAGCTAAACTTACCTGTGTCACTACCAAGTGCAGATGGTTCACTGTTACTTTTGATCAGGATAGCTTCTTTCTCAATTTCCTCTAATTCTGCATCATCTGATCGTACTGAAAATGATCAAACAAGCATATTTGGTTACCATTTGACTGGTGCTCCAAATATTTTGGCAGCTGAACTTAGCAATGCCTGTTGGAAAAATAATGTTTTGGGAGTGTGTAAAATCTGGATCTCCCATACTTTTGGTTACTCTTATCCCTAATTGTGTTGTAAATGAATAATTAATACTTAAGCATCTGCACTCACTCATTCTACTGTACTGCAATGTAATGCTTACCAGGACTTGTTCCTGACTGAGGCTCAAAGCTGCTATTGTGGATTGATGGCAATTTAATTTCCTCCATCATTTTGTCCACTTTTAAATCGTCTGATGGATTATTTGATATCGTTAATTCAAGTAAAGCTACTTTGAATTTGACACTAACCTGACTTAAGTTTCACGCTGAGAGATTTTAAGGCATTTCTCTTGGCAGTGAATCTTGGCTCTAGTTGTACCAGAATACGTGTTTGATCAGTTTTGTATAATGCATTTAACAAAGCATTGTAGGATCTCTCAGATCTTTTGCTAATGATATCTAAAAAGAATCCGGCGCGGGATCTCTCTGGTTCCGCTTTAATTTCTTTTTCCAAGTCATCGTTAAGAACTCCAGCCTCTTCCCGGAAATATTTAAAAAATTCGTTCGAAAGATTGAGATTTTTTATTAAAAATAATCTCTTGTTGTTAAGTTTATCGATGTCCCTTTTCTGCATTTTCTAAGTCTAGGGTTTTCCAAAAATTCAAGTCATCGGGGCTATTTATCGGCTGCGACTCTTTGCCCCTGACAATTTCCATACTTAATATTCATAAGCGCAGACTGACAAGCGAGCATCCATGTTGTTGCTATATGGAAGGTAGTCCCTGGGTTTTCGGCTAGTTTGGAATAATATTTTCAATTAAACTTGCTCGATTAAATTTAATAGACCATTTTCTATTAACAATTTTTACTACTAACTTTTCAAACATACGAAAGGAGGCTGACTGCTCAGTTTCGGCAATTTCAGCTGGCTGACCTCTTCAGAGCTTCATTTCCTAACAAATAACTTATCAAATTTAAATGGAGTAGCAACAAGTGAAACGAAAAGTTAATGCAATACGCAAGAAAGTACAATGTTAAACGGCTAAAATTTGAGAGTAAATAAACCATTGTTTATAACTTTAATTCATTTTCTGTGAGTATGTGCTTGGAGTTGGTTGCATGTTTTTTTTGAGTGAGTCCACAAACGAACGCAATTAATTTTTACTTTTGAGCTACGGAGGCTTAAGTTTAGTTTATTGCTGTCATTATTTGTTGCTTTTGCTCAAATTTGTGCATTAATGTTTTCTTGAGTACACTTGGTCACGTAAGAGGTCGAGGCCACAATTTCTTGCCGGTTGGTCCCTAGTGCCATACAGACTGGCTGTCGGATGGAAACTCGACAAACGAAAACTCCGCAGCCTGCCATAATTAGATTGACAACTAGTTCGCCGGACTGCTGAGGGGGTTCCCCAATAAGATCATAAACCTAATAATTAATAAATCTGCCAAATGAAGTCGTGAACTCAAATACAATTTTTCGTTTTAATGCGCTAATACGCGACTTCGACTTTAATAGTCTCTTGACATATACTTGATTATCCTGCCATTCGGACCTTGTGTTGTTCTTTTTGTATGTAAATTGTACAGACTTGTGTTAGTGGTCTCAAGGACCCTTCAGTTTGAAGTTTAATAAAAAAAAATTAATTAATTGTTTTCCCTTTGAATGAGGCGAATCTGCTTAAAAACGCATCCAAATCAGTTTGTACTTAGGTTGAACGAGCAAAAGAAGAACATCGAGCACTTAAAAATGGCATACCATTGCCTTTAAAACAGTAACAATAAAAACTTCATAAGAAACAGGAGCCAAAATATTTTTCCCTTTTTGTTTAAGAAGTGGTTGCAGCTTTAAGTGTGAACACATTTCAAATGTTTCCTTGTTGGCATAACATCCAGGAGAAGTCAAAGGTTGGTTTCATGCTTTGACTGCAAACAATATTTAAAAAAAAATCATACACAATTAAGTGATTAAATTAAAAAATTTAATGAGTGGATACTATTAATTGTTATCAATAACATTACATAAAAGTGGCCATTTAAAAATTGTGCATTGAAAAATTAACTACCACCTGCTTCTTTTTCCGATGTGACACCAAATGATAAAGATCAGAAACTTGTTTGTTTTTTGTGAATGAACCTGGAGACAGAATGTCAGTATCCTCTCTGAAAGTTGTTGATGTAGACCTGTCAAGGTCTTGAGTTCTTGAAGGTGGCCTGCTGACCCTTGCCAGTATTTCATTCGTCCCGGTCTGAATGGTTTTGGCAGTCTGCATCTTTCTCATTACTTTCTCAGATGTGAATTCCTCTGAATGTTTTGTGCTCCTCACTGAGTTACTGATGAAACTGTTGTTCAATGACCTAGAATTGTATTCTTGATCCAAATGGCTCACATTGGGGTCATCACCTGCAACATCTCCAGTGTCAAGCTCATCTTCATTTTCCAGGTACTTCATAAAAGTAGAGGTTTCATCTCCTCTGTTGACAATTTCTTCCTGGATGTAGAACATTTGGATCAAATCCAGGGCTCTTTGGAGCTCCTGGATTGTTGCTTGATCTCCTTTCTTGTGCCACCACCTCCGCATCAAATCTTCCACCTGTAATTTGTACATTTACCACATTAGCTTAACAATGCATTCATGAATCAATGGATCCAACAAATGAAGTTAGACCTGGTCACTGAGTGTTAAGGGATGCTTGATCTGAATATCTTTGATCATTCTTACAACTTCTGATTCTGTTGACAGTCCATCAAAGAGCACCCATGCCAATTCCATCCAGTCAATTCCAATTTTAAAAAACAGAATCAAATGCCTCCTAATGCAAGATCCTTCAATGAATGATGTGTCATTTGCAAAAGGGTCTTTTGCTGATTTAGTTTGAATGAATCGAGTCCTGGCCATAACCCACTGTGGCAGAACTCCACCCTTCACATGTGAAGGTCGGAAGTCATCTTTCATGGCCAAAAAATTTGGAAGGTCTCGATCATGGGGAAGAACTTTGAAGTACATTGTATTGGATTTTAACACTGTCTTCCTATCAACCTGCTCCATCCACATTCTTGCAACATCATCATACTTTTCAAATCTCACTCCTTCAGGTTCCAAAGGACCTATAGGCTCACTTTCCTTCTGCTTGAATTCTAGCCTCATCTGTTTCAATCTTTTGTATCTCATGAGGCTTTCATAGATGGGGGAGATTTTTTTGTCTTGTCTGCTTGTAAGGGACTGTGTGGAGCCATATCTATCATCGAATTCATCATCAGATATAAAGGACCGGTTCTGATCCACTTCATTTTCTGATTCTGTAAAACTCTGATTACTAAGCACCCGTCTGAATTCCTTATCCCCATATTTTCCAGCAGTTGGTAGGAGATGGGCAGATCTCACCCTGGGCCTTCTCCTTCGGGGACGATACAATTTTCTCAAATAATCAAAATTCTTGTCATGGTGACCTGGTTGCTGCAGAAGCAAACTTTTGTGTCTATACTCAAGAATTTTATAATTCAAAGAATGTAGAGCAGCTTGTTTGTATGAAGCTCCTGGCCTTGGATCATTTGGTAACTCAAAGTCTGAGGCTTCAGCTTCACTGTGGATGTAGTTGAAGTTTTGCCTCATTGATTTATCTGCATTCATCTCTGTATCAGAATAGGCTGCAATCCTGTAAACTGATGTTCACAAATATGGGTTTTAATATTTAATTCAATCTTATTTATAAATTTTTTTTTAAATTGCCAAAATTAAAAATATATAAATTAAAACCAAATTATTTACTGTCATAGGGCCTGTTTGGATATTTTGGAATAAATTTTCCCCTTTTCTTCAAAAGAGGGAGCTCATTCAAGTCTTCAACACTTTGCTCGCTTATTCTTTTTGGTTCATCAACTTTGAGGGGTCGTAAGTGGAGAGAAGTTGATGGTTTTGGAGGTCTTTTCATCCTTCCAGATTGAATTTGCTTGAAACTTTTTCCAGCAGATGAATCTTTTACCTCCAACAACTGGTTTTTCAACCGAAATTCCTTCTCTGCCACCTTCTCTTTGGAAATGCTTGTATTTTCCTGAATTTCAAAAACTGTAATTTTGCTTTGTTTGTTTTTAAATGGCTTTTTCAATTTTTTCTCGTCTTCCATCTCATTTGAAGCTGGAATATTAACACTTAATGAACTGTCAGTAAAAATCTGTGATTGGTCATTGACATCGGACAGCAAAGGCACACAAACATCTAGGTTGGGCTGTGTTTGTGAGAGATCTTGCTCTAGTGAACCTTTTTTACTTGCCTTTGTGCTTCGCACTTTCACGGGCTTCTTAACAGAAGCGTAAGTGTCCGAGGAAGCCAATGGGAAAGTGTTGCTAGCCTCCTCCCAAACTTCAGGAGAGAGACCCTCGGGGAGACGCATTTTCGACTTGATTTTTTTCTTTTTCAATGGTCTGCCTTTGGATTCATTGTTTATGGGCTGTACAGCTTTTGGCAGATCAAAGTTTTTTGGCTTTCTGCCATTTGGTTCATCTGCATAACTCTCCAAGAGATCTTCAAATGATCCTGAACCTTTTATGATAAGTTTTAGGTTTTTTGATGGCCGTTTCAACCTTTCAGTTTCTAATTGAAGAGACTTATTTTGAAGTTCCTCTCCTTGAAAAGTTTCATCAAAATTGTCATCAAGGTTTGTCTCTTTAGAAGGCTTCTTAATCTGGTATTTTTCTGGAATTATCTTTGATAAAATAGCTGAGAGAATAAAAAAATACAGTTACTTAAATAAGTATATATATATAAAACTTATAAATGTAACATTAAAATAACTAATACAAATAAATAAATAAATAAATAAATAAGATCAGACAATCAAACAAAGGTCACCATTTAATATGTAAAATTTACATCAATTTCAAAATGTACTGATAAATGAAACAAGGAAATAAGGAAACTAACGACTTAAATCTGATGAAGCTTCGGTGTTGAAACTCGTCTCCAAAGTCTTGCTTTCATCGTCGTCATCGTCGTCGTAATCACCTTCCAAAGCATCCGTTCTCACTTCAATTTTTCCAAAGGATTTGTAAGGTTTAATGTGAGATGCATTTGCTACCTGCTCCAGACACTTGTTATTGATTGAACCATTCATTTCAGTTTTTTTCACAGGCATTTGGATCGGGGTCAAAGGTCGTCCCCATTCGGTTCTCCTCTTCAGCGATGCGCTCGAAAAACTCTGCTCACTGTCCGATGCCTCGCTGCTGCTTTCAATCTTCACTGGCGAAGCAAAATGAACTTTGCTCGAGCTGAATTTTTACCTTTTCTGGTGTAGGCTTTCGGTGTTTCGCCACTGACCCTCATGTTCAAACCTCTCTTGGGACTTCCGCTCTCAGTATCACTTGGTCTATTGGAACTTTCTTTGTTATCTTCTTTGTCTTCTCTATGTTTTTGTTTTGCTGCATTTACTGCAATAGTTTCTAATTTAATAACTTCATTCCTAAGGGTTTCAATCAAATTACTTTGACGGCTGATGTTAAGCTCACTTTCAAATGATTTATTCTTGTCTTTTTCATTTAAAGATGGTTGGAGTGTCTTCTGATCAAAAATTGTTCTTCCTTGTCTTTTTGAATTAATTGGTTCTTCATTGTCACTTTCATCTTGTGACCATTTTGATTGAACCCTTTGCATGACTTCAAAAATGTTTTTTGATGCAGAATCATTCAAAATTCTTTGGGTATCATTTAGCTTTTCTTTAAAACTATCACTGTCAAAAGATGAATCATCAGAAAAACTATCATCATCAACCACCCCAAGTTTCTCTGTAGGAGGTTCTGGGTCCACAATTGGAAGCTTTTCCATTTCCTGCTGTTCTTCATACTGCTTCTGTTTCATGTGCTTAAATTTTTCTTTCATCAATTGTCCTCTGGATGGTCTTTGGAAACCAGGTGTTTTGGATGTCACAGGACTGGAAATCTCTTCATCAGTTTGATCTTCCTCAAATTCATCTTCATCCATCTGATTGGACTTCTTCTTTTGGTTCTTGTTGTACTTGGTCATTTCGCTGAACCAATCATTAACAATTTCTTTGCTACTGCTGTCTGTATCTCTTCTCTTAACTCGATCTGGATTCTTTTTATGCTTTTTGTCTTTTTGTTTAATTTTGTGATCAAATTGCTGCAGAAGTGGTTGGTCTTGATTTTCAAATTCAATGGTGATCGGTCCGCTCGTATATTCCACCTCTATGGTCTTCGGCTTCCCCGGAAACTTGTGAACTTTGACACCATCTTCGTCCGAGTAAATGCTCTCGGAAACATCTGCTCGATTCACGTGCCTCCGATCAGATTCTCTCCTTTTCCTCCCACTTCTATCGAGGCTTCTATCGGCAACGTGAGTTCGACCACTTCTTGCAATGGCATAACTTCTGTCCGTTCTATGGATCTTATCAACATCTCTGTAATTCTTCTCCAAACTTCTGCTATCTCCACTATATTTCCTTCGTCTGCTGCGTGATTCGTCCTTCCTTCTGTCATGCCTTCTTCTGCTGCTAGGTCTCCTGCCACTCAAGGTATCATCATCATCACCATCACTTGATGCTTCACTATAATACCTATGATCTCGCCAATACAAATCCTGAGAGCTGCCAGAAAAGACAGATGGCAAGTGGCTATCACTGCTTAGACTTCTTCTTCGCCGATGATGATGATGATGTCTTCTGATGTGGTGCTGAGGAAGATCAGGCATTTTGTTGTTCGTCTGATATTTCGACGGGCCGTGCGACTTGTGGATGCTTCTTGGAGACTGACTCGTCTGTTTGACATTGTTTGCAAAAACGGACATCGAGCTCGAATCCAGCGAGAAATTCTTTGCTTTCATCAGAGTAGTGCTACCACTGCTTTCCAACATTGATTTGGTGATGAAGCTATTTTTAGCTCCGTTGAAGTCGCCCAACGTGCCGACGTGGAAAGAAGAATTCTGTGCGAGACTCAGAGAGGAGGCATTTATCGGAGGTTTTGGATTCAACATGGCAGTTTTGAGGAGCTGCTTAGAAACGGTGTCAGCATCCGGAACGATGTCGATCGGCTTCATCCTGCCGTCGTCCTCCGCAAAGGCATTTGCTCCGACACTGAGAAGCAGTTCGACGATTCTCGGATGGTTGTTCATGGCCGCCAAGTGCAAAGCTGTCCGACCGTCGTGATTTTTTTCATTTATTGAAGTTTTGTATTTGACCAATATTTTGGCGGTGCCATAAAAATAATCTTTGTCTCTCATTTTGTTGGGCCGATAATAATGGAGGACGACGCAATGAAGCGGAGTGTTGCCACGTGAATCTTTTAGATTTACGTCGGCATTGAACTGATCGATGAGAGCAATCACTGTTTCTGCATGTCCTCTCTCTGCTGATAAATGCATCAAAGCCTTCTCTCGTTGGTCTGTGAAACATGGAATTTTTGTGTTGATGAGAGCTGGATCGGCCGAACAAAAAACCTGAAGAAGTAAAAAAAATGCATAAATTTAATATGAAGCAAGTAAAGTATTGTGACAAATTCCATGGTGAGATGAGTAATCGACCTGAACGAGGTGTATGTGACCCTCCCTGGCTGCAATGTGGGAGGGAATGGCTCCCTGGAATCCTTTCTGATGCAAGTCTGCATTGTTTTTGAGGAGAGTTTTAACCATTTGAAGATGACCATGAATTGTGGCCATGTGGAGGGGGGCATTACCCTTTCTGTCAGTGATGGAGGGACTACCTCCTTTTGTGAGCATCATCTTCATGAGCATCCAGTTTGACTTCTTAACAGCAATGATGAAAGGAGTGTCATCATTGTGGTCAGGAATGTTTGGATCTGCACTGAAACTGAGTAAAATGTCGACTGTTTGGATGAGATTCAGATCAACTGCAACATGAAGAGGAGTGACAACATCCTTCTTTCCTGTTGTGTACACAGATTGGTGAATAAAGTTTGGACTTGTTCCTACCTCCATCATGTACCTTCAACAACGAGTACAAGTGACGATTTTGGCACTAAATGAAATATTCAACTCCTACCTTATAATTGAGGCATCCTCTAATCTGGCAGCAAGTATGAGGGGACATGCATACTTTCTCGATGGTCTGTGTTTGATATCCATCGTGCAAAGCTGGGCAATCTGTTTGTCATGTTTAAGGTGTTTCTCGCAAATGCTCTTAAATGTTTTGAGATCGTTATCTCTGACAGCATTAAGCAACTCTGTTCCACAATCTTTTATAATCGTCAACACTCCCATGGCGAAATGAATTTAGTAATAATAACCTCGAAAATTTAAAATAACAAATTATCTCCTAGAAGAGATAAAGCTCAGCTCATTAAACGAAAGGCTTTTTCAATTTTTCTTTCGTCCGAAACCCAAAGCAACACTGTTGACAAAACAATGTGACAGGTGAGCTTAACTTTTGCAGCCCATATTTTACCTGCTAAATGTAATAATTTTATGCTACCAACAAAATTTAAAAACAATACTTATTGATAAACTATTCAAACAACATAAAATTAAAATAATTACATAATAATATATTACATTAATTTATTATTCCACGCTAATGTGAAAGATTGGCATCAAAACCCGCAGGAGGTTGGCCGAAAGGGTTGCTTTCTTACATACGGCGGTAATAACAACAGTCGTAATGGGTCGTGTCCACAACCCAGCCTGCACCGCCAGGGAGCGCCCTCGGGTAGAGGCGCTAAACAAATTAATTAAAAAAGTACCTTCACATCCTGTTCGGATATATAAGGCACTCAAAATATCTGATGAATACAAATACAAAGAAAGCCCTCATTTTTGGTTGTAATCATGCTTCGCTTATCAACCAAATCTCTGGAAGTCCAATGTTGCTAAGCTCACTATCTCTAAATAATGTAGTGGTCATTAATTTGTAAGTAATATTCCACAATTCCCTAATATATCAGAAATACTGGTATTTCAAATCCGCAATTTGTGATAACAACGAAATAATTTTAATTGAATCCTAATAATTGAAGCTAATAAAAGACGTGAGCAATGCTTATGTAATAAGTCTTGACGTGACTATTATAAATACAATATTGCAAAATATTGCAGGAAAATAGGACATGCCGGAGGGAAGTGTTCCCGCTGATGGTGTGGTTCAAGTATGGAGACCTCACTCTCGGCCACTACGTCAGGACCCCCTTAACCAACAAGTGAAAATCAAACGTAAATAGTTGACATTTTCAATCAATCACGTTGTTGATTTTCTGTGAATTTTTTTTACCGCCTTCAAATTCATCGTAAATATCCTCTTAAAAATTACTGATTGATTGAAATTAACTTAATAGTAATAGTAAAATATATTATAACAATAATTAATTACTAAATAATAAGTAACATTAATTATTTAAGAACATTAATTATTTTATTATTTAAAATCTTATAATATATATTTACTTTATTGTTACTTTATTGTTTATTTGCACAATATCTAAACAATGATTTGGATCATTTGGTTTATAGGCTTTTTTGAATGACTAACGGCTGATGAAACGACTGTCATAAACTCAAAGTGTCAAATGCAGATGTTAACTGATTGATCTTCGTGCAGCAGGAGCACCTGTCACACAGTCACAACAACGCAGTGACCTCCATTCTTAAAATTTGCATCTTTTGGAGGAATTTATTAGGCATTACAATTAAATTACATAAATCAACCAAGAATCTGGAATCTGGAATGGACACACAACAATGAAACGCACTTCCACTCAGCATTTCCTTAAATAATTATATGAAAATAAAATGTTTTTAGTAAAAAATGTTCAAAAATAAATCGGCGGATGAAACCCACAATTTACATTATTCGACAAACTTCGAAAATATTCTTCTGCTTTGTAAGTGAGATAAAATAAATAATCAGATTATAGAAACACTAACTCTTCATCACCGATGCCAACATGGCATTCAATTTCTTATCATTTGTGAGAATGTTATTTTTAACAGCAGAAATTTGATCTAATTGTTCAGAAATTGAGATCTCCAGATCTTTGAATTGTGCTCTCAATGGCTCAAGAATGGCTTCAGTTTTACTGTAAGAAAAGAATATCTAAATTCAATCACAAGCCCTGTCAATCATCCGACAAACAGTAATGTATCAATCGGTTGTTTATCAATCACCTCCTTTCTTCACTCAGCAGTTTCCTGTTGTGCTTTGTTTCTTCTGCCCACATGTTCATCTCCTTCAACATGGAGTCCATGTCCTCCTGCAAAAAATCCAAAGTCTTTCCGAGGGGGTTGATGTTCCTCGTCGTGCCTTGGATGAGGGAGCGAATCTTTTCAATTTCCTTCAACATGAGCTGTCTTTCCTTCACCTTAGAGGCTTCAACCACACCTTCCGAGTGTTCCTGAGATGATGATGGTGATGGTGATGTTGATGATGATGATGATGATGATGTTGATGTTGATGATGATGTTGATGTTGATGGTGATGATGATGATGATGATGATGATGTTGATGTTGATGATGATGTTGATGTTGATGGTGATGATGATGATGATGATGATGACGACGACGACGATGATGATGATGTAATGGTGATCTCTTAAAATTAAAATCTCAAATCCAACTCTCACTATTTCAGTCTTCTTGGCATAATTGGTGTTTGTTTCTAATTCTTTTTTTGTGTCCAAAATCTTCTTCACTAGAATTCCTGAAGGAATGGTTGAATCATTGGAATGGGTAACATTCTTTTAGCATTTAAATGCATAAGCTTAATGACCCAAGCCACATCCATTGAATGATTGCCAATGAATAATCAATTGAGGATTTACATATTCATTAATTGTAATTACCAACCATGATCTCCCTCGATAGCTTCATTCTGGAGACCTTCTGCTTCTTGCTTCATCCACTGTTCGTTGGTGTCTTCCTTCACAATGAAGTCATCATCATCTTCACCATCTGAGCCTATTTTCTTGTCAATGATGACATTGTTGTTCAACTTGCTGCTACTGAAGACATTGAATGATTTGACTTGCAGAATAGGAGATGAATGTAATAACAATGATGCTACTGCTGATAATGATGATGACGATAATGATAACAATAACAATAATAATAATAATACAGAATATCATTTTATAAAACCAAAAGTTATAGTTAATAATAGTTATTAATTTGAATGAACCACAAACATTTCCTCCTGTGTATCTTCTTTCTTCCTTGGTTTTGGAGGAGCAGGCCTGGCACTGCTAGCTCGTTCTGGTTGTGAGCTCCTAACAAATTGTTAAAAGTAACAAATTTATAGAAAATTAATTTCAATAAGTTAGCACTAACATTAGTTATTTATTAATTAATTAATTAATTTATTTATTTATTAAGGCGTTTCAAATCACCTTGATTTACTGGCACTAGCAGGTGGTTTTGCAGCTACTTGGTTAGAATTCTCAACTGAAAAAAGTTATTAAAATGGTCAGCAATCCATCGCGTTCCTTTGTTGACATTAACTTTGGCAGAAACTAATCAATCAGAATCTAAATAAAACTTCAAATGAAGACTTAAAAATGAATTTTAAAACTTCAAAATATAACATAAACATGAAAAAATGAAAACTGAACTGAAGCCACTTAAAATGCTGACTGACAACAAAATTCCACACAACTGCAAAATTGTTTGTTCTGTTTGATTGATTTTTAATTCATTTATTTAGCAAGTTCAGGTTTGTATTTCTTCCTAAATTGTGAAGTGCAATTGTCTCATTGCTTGAGACAAAACATTTCTACCTTTAATAATTTGTTGCCTCGGTCTTTTAGCAGAAGAAGGTCTCGTCATAATTTTCATCTGACAAACATTCAATCGACAAAAACCACTCAACTATCCATGGATGATAAGAATTTTAAGAAATTAAAAATAGTAAGTAAGGAATATTGAACCAAAACTCAAAACAAAAGCAAAAAATGAATGCCAAGAAAAAAGTAACGAAATCAATAATTTTCATGACTTGCAACTGACCATCATCAATTTTCACTGCTGACTGCTTGTGACAAACAAAATTCAAATTTCAATGCATCAGCTGCAATCAGCAAAGTTAACTATAATCAACCTCATTCTTTCTTTCTTCCTCCTCCACTGTTTTATTCATTCTCTCTCCATCCTCCCTTCTCGAGTGCCTCTTCCTCTCGTGTTTACCGTCGTCATCGTCGTCACCACGTCTTCTACTCCTGTGTCTCTCACTGCCTCCACGTTTGTCGCCTTCATCTTTCTTTTCCTTAATTCTCTCTTCACTTCTTTCATGTCTTCTGCCTTCTTTCTTAGGTTCCTTCTTTCTGTCATCATCTTCCTGTTTACTTTTGTCCCTCTTCTTGTGTCTGTCATCTTCGTGATGTCTTTCTTCATCATTTTTGCTTCTATGCCTCCTCTCCTGCAAAATTTCATCTTTTAAATTGCTGTTGATCTCCAAGGTGCATTTCAAACCTTTTTACTTGGAGAGCTCTCTTTGTTATGTTTTTCTCTACTATCCTGCAATCATGCTACAAGTTCTTTTAAATACTCCAGAATATAAAACAAAATATTATAATATGCATCAGTGCACGACTGCAATAGCAAAGACTATCAATAAAAACCTTTTCATCTCTTTTGTGTTTTGATGATTCTTTCTTGTTCTTAGCGGCTTCGTCATCTGGTCTCAACACTCTCTGCACATACTCGTCATTGTCGATCTGTAAACTTTATTACTGAATACAAGCCCCTTCAAATTAGTGCTGTGAACACATGTAGTTAACCTTTTTATTAATAGCCTCGGCAAGCATCTGCAACATTTCATTAGTTTTCTCAGGTTCACTCCCAGATATTATTCGGGAAGGACGTGCAGACAAAGTTTTTCCAAGAACTAGAGCTGTTCAGCAAAATTTCAAAAAAATTAAAAAAATTTACATGACCTGTACAATCTCAACCGCTCACATATCATGTCAATGACTTTTTGTAAAAAAACAATTTTGGCCTCTTTTTCCTGTAATTCGTATTGTTAATTTTAAAAATTATTTGATTATACAATCTTAGCTAATACAAACTTTGACATTATCGGAATTCATTTCGGTGTCAGCAAATAACCCATTCATGAAGCCTGTAGTTTTTATGACCTTTAAGAATTAAACATTTAAAAATATAAAATCGTACTCAAATTTTAACAAAATGCGAATTACAAACCGAAGTCATGATGTCGTGCAGAAATCGGAAAGGAGGTTTGCTCAAAAGCTTTTCAGTCATTGGAGGTTTCTTAATTATTTTCCCGAGACTATCTTGTGTTTTTTTTTATTATGTTGGCGTCAATTATTTGAACGCTCATTTTTGACAGATATCCAAAAACTAAACGGATAAAAATAGTCCAAATGCTACTGTGCTAACAAGTGGAATTTCAATTGTATTCGTTGTCATAGCAACACGCCATAGATTCATTAGTTACATCTGTTATCAAATGTTTTTGATATTTTATTTAAAGTTAAAAAGTAAAAGCTAATAATTTTTTTACAATATTTTGTTTAGAAAGTGGTATTCGTAGGTGGTATTTGTAGGTTCTATTTGTGTTCCTTGTTCAGCATTTAATTCTAAATTAAGCAAGCGCTTACACGTCAGAGAGCTCAAACGTTGATTAAATGTTATTTATTATCATTAATTGGTGTCGACAGCATGCACATTAAATAAAAATGCTTCTATAATTTAAAAAATTGAAAAGTAGAGTTACTTTAAGGCAACAGAATGTTGTTGCTATTAAATCGTGAAACATTTCCTCCCTGTTCATCACTTTGATCTTCACAAGCGACTGATCCCTAATAACTGTTACCTTATCGACACATCATGAAGGAATACATATTATGTCTGACCGTAATGGCGCCTTATAAATCATCATCTTCGCCGTCGATGCAAATATTATAATAACAACATTAGAATACCACTGCCATTTGTAATTTAATGGTTTTAAAGTACTTTATTAACATTTGCAGTAATAATTCAGTTCTTATTATTGTCATGCATTTATATTTGCGTTTATTGGAATAAGGATTTATTTCCTGAAATGTATTTACATTTCCTAATACAATGGAAATGGATGAGGATAATATATTAAAGGGTGACATTCAAAAGTCTCGGGTCCATTAATAACAGAAACACCAGCTTTTAGCGGATGTAACAAAATACGTCTGAATGTTGTTGAATGCGATTTAATAAAATAAATATTGCTCTGTTTATGTAAACAAATCACTTCAGAGCAAACATACACCTCCTTAATTGAGGCGATTCCTGCACTGGGATGCTCATGGTGCATCTAAAAATGCTTTCAATTTGTCTTTGTGGCACAATGGTGGTTATGATGATGATGATGATGATGGTGGTGGTGGTGGTGGTGATGATGATGTAACAAAAAATGTAGTTTTCCGTCTGATTTACTGAGAGTTTGTTACTGGTTACTATGAGGATCCTAAGATGAACAACACTTGAGTTTATGAGTCGATTTTTACGAACATAAAAACTGCAGGTTGTGTTGACGTGAAGTCAATTAATTTTCGGTTTTATTAAGGTAATTAATTAAGGTTTAATTGCTTCGTCACCGACCGAACTTTCAGCCGAACTTTAAGTCGAGAAAATAAATTGTTGTAATGGAGAAAATGATCGAGAAGTGAGTTGTTGGAGCAAAACTCCCGGCACGTTGTTGAGCAGGAATGATGGAGGTTGTTGTTGGAGTATAAAAACAGGGAGGAGATTCAAGAGTTCTCTCGTGTCAACAATAAAAACATTTTCGTGGATGTAAATTCTTCTCAGTTTGTAAACATCTGCTGCTCTGTTGCCATCTTTGAAACTGTTAGTACATGTTGAATGGTGCTCATTAATTCATCTATTCTATTCTACATGGTTTTTTTTTAAATAGGTTTGCGCAGATATTTCAACATATTTCACTTTTATGCTTCATTGTATTAATTTATGCAACAAACTGTAACAAATTATTTAACAAAATGCTAGAAAAGTATTCACTTAAAATTTCTCCGAGATGGAATAAAAAAAAAAGAATTATTAATCAAGGAAGAGTCAATTTATTATCGAGAAACGGTTGTTTATGACTACGTAAACTTGTTTCATTGTGGGCTGATCCCTGAGGCACTGCAATCTCTGACCAACCCGCATGAGTGGCCAGGGTAATCCCGCGTTCGACCCCTTTGTCCAAATATAAGTTTAACAGCAGCATCGTTAGCTGGAGGGTAGGACATAGTTATTCTAGAAATTGGTAGCATGTTGAATTTTTATTCAAAATACTTGTTTGTAATTGTTAATTAAGCATGAGTAACAGGTATGCATTTGTAGACTCAATTCTCAACCAAACGAATTTAATGATTTCTTAAATAAACTATAAAATGTGTGTAAACTATAAAATATATTGACGTGTTACTTAATAATCGTTACTTTATGAAGGTGCGCGTTTTATGCGAAAACATCTCTTTGTGGAATGAATGTTCGCGTTTTCCTGGCAATCGTTGGCTTAGGAACAGACGGTGAAATCATCAGCATCAGCATCATCATCATTATCTTCCTCCTCCTCCTCCTCATTATCATCATCATCATCACCACCATCATCATCATCATCCTCATTATCACAATCCTCATCATCATCATTCTCATCTTCACGTCATCATGACGATGTTTCTTGACCTTGAACTTGGTCTACGTGAACGCTGATTGGCCGATGTGGCGGTCACACAAGTTGTTTATCCGATAGAAACCGTCGCTTAGCTATTTATAGAAGTCTAAGTTCTACTGTCCCTTTTTATTGGCAGAAACATTAACATATTTAAATTGTTCGATACTTGCTATTATTAAATGGGCAAAACATTCTGTTCGCAATTCTTTGAGGACCTCTGAAGATGGAAAGTTGAAATCTGAGGACCTGATCGATCCTTGAATACCCCGGATGCAGAACTTTGAAAGGACACGTTGAAAATATCGAAGATGTTGACAGGATATCGAAGAATATCGAACGAGTTGATGACAACGTGTCCTCGTAAAATATCGTCAGGCGTCACAATCTTTTCAATCAACTTCAACCTCATTACAACTCAATGACCGGTTATTTGTAAATAAACATGAATAATTTTCTAGGATTGTTGGCCAAGTGATGGGCGGGCGGTTTTTGCACCTAACTCCATCCCTATCACTACCTCACCCCTATCCCTACCCCTAACCCAACCCAACCCTATCCCTACCCCTAACCCAACCCAACCCTATCCACACCCCTAACCCCAACTCATGACCCTGGAAATCCACGTGGAACTGATAAAATTTGCTCCTTGTGAGTTGGCTTTTGCATGTCACTTCTCCAGGTATCACTTTGTAGCACCAATTCAAACAATAATGTATTTATTTTGCAAAAGGACACATGGTAATTAAATTATGGGCGGACAGATGGATGGATGGATGGATGGATGGATAGATAGACGGACGGACGGACGGACGGACGGATGGACGGATGGATGGATAGATAGACGGACGGACGGACGGACGGATGGACGGATGGATGGATGATAAAAGCTTCCCTTAAGTTTGAAGTGGTATGTAGTGAAGTTCCATTGGATCACTAAATTAATATTAGGACTCATTATCATTAGATGGATGATGATTGATGGATGGATTTGTAGTGGATGGATGGATGCATGATGTATTGATTGATGGTCCAGGTGGTACCCAATTGGAAGATTTATTTGGAAAGATAAACATTTCTCGTTAATGTTTGTTCCAGATAAAATGTAAATAAATGTACGTAAGGAATCAAAACTTAAAATTTTAAAAGTCAGAATTAAAATTAATTAATAGTCCTATGAATGTCTCCTTTCTTGAGATTCAGGAGATGAATGAATGAATGAACGAACGAACGAATGAACGGATGAATGGATGTTAAAAATGCATGCATTTTCCTTTGAGAGAATGTGTTTGAATTATTATATTAATTATTAATTATTATTATTATTATTATTATAATGAGAATTCAATTAATCCTTATTGACGTGTGTTTAGTTGACCTGTCGCTGTGTGACAGGTCAGGGTTAATTACACTTTTCATTCCACATTATCTTCATTTAACCTGCCCATTAAAATTCAAATGTTTATTTAATATTCATAAACTCTCTCATTAATATTCAAATCTTTGTAGGCCTTCAGTGATTAATAATTAGCACAAACACCGAGGTAAACAACACCGATCATCAATCGTCATCGTCATCATGGGAGGTTCTGAGTCGAGAATGTTGTGCCACAGAAACTCTAACAACAGCTTCAAGAGGCCAAAACATGAATTCCTAAGCGACCAAGAAAGAGCCAGTGTTTCGGCCACCTGGAAGAAGTGAGTGCGTGTGAGCGTATGTGTGTGTGTGTGTTCTTTATGTTCTCACAATAGCTATTGAAAGACTTCAACTTTTTGATGGTTAAAATCTATAGCTATTTCGTGTCATGATATTGTTGGTTTTCAATACTAATGGTTAAATTTTATTATTAGCAGAATGCTTAAGGTGAAAAGACAAATTTTTAATGCATGTAATGATATTTTTTTATTCCAAATCACTGCACCAACATTTAATCGCTGCAACCCTTAAAGCTCATATCTTCAATCTCAGAACATATATTATATCATTTGTCCTGATGAATTATGTTTTATCTTTTGGATTTTGTTTTGGAGGGTTTACAATCAGGCATCT
>MPNW01000093.1:147832-190296 GCA_011800805.1 Hirudo medicinalis
GAATATTTTATGATATTTTATGATATAATAATAATAACAATATTATTATAATATTAATAATATTATAATTATTATAATTAATAATATTATAATTATTAATAATAATAACAATATTATTATTATTGTTGTTATTGTTGCTGTTGTAATTTAAAAAAAAATTATATTTATATAATGTATATGTATTATATAATTTTATTTTCTCGAATTTACTAACAAATAATAAGAAATCATGTGCAATTCATCCAGTTTTGCAGCTGATGATGATGCTGCTGATGATGATGCTGCTGCTGCTGATGATGATGATGATGATGATGATGATGATGATGATGATGATGATGATGATGATGATGATGATGATGATGTCATAACATTGAATTGCTTCCTCATTTCCTCTCCAAACATCCGATAATGTTGTTGAACACATAGGATGTCATGACCTAGGATCTAGGCATCTTGTGGTCTTGAGGCCTTGTGGTCTTGCGATGATCTTGTGATGCTTTGATGATGTGATGGAGGTGATGAATCGAACGACTCCTGAAAGATTCAAAGTAAGAATGTCGTGAAAACAATGAGACGAGAATGAAAGAGCAGCTCAATTATCTTAAGTGATGTTCGACGAGATAATTGTCCATTTATGTGGCGCCGAATTTCACGAGCAGCTCAAAGTGGGAGGTGAACACGAGACCTTTTGGACTGCAATCTCCGAGGAATTCACGATGATCAAAAGTTGTCCCGAATGTTAAACAAATTAATTATAATTACTTAAGTTTTTAAATGTTGGTAATAAATAAATAAATAAATAAATAAATAAACAAGAATAAAATAAAAACAAACAATTTGTTAAACAGACGAGGTTTTCACGTTTTAATGTGTTTTATCAGTTTGTTCGCTCATTTGAAAATGATTACAAAGCACTTTGTTACAAATTCGATCGATGAAGCTCGCATGGTCATCATATTTTGCAACAACAACAACAACAACAACAACAACAACACGTTGAACCAACAAGTCGTCGTAAGTGCTTTCGATGCACACTCGATGTGAGACGTGCATTTGCTCGTCGGAAACATTCCAAGATGTGAATCGATTGTCATCGAATTAATATGGTTCTGTGGTTAATAAATGTGATGCATCACTGAATTATGACATTGCATTACATTGCATTATATTGAATTATATTGCATTACATTGCATTACATTGAATTATATTGAATTATATTGAATTATATTGAATTATATTGAATTATATTGAATTATATTGAATTATATTGAATTATATTGAATTATATTGAATTANCAATACAATACAATACAATACAATACAATACAATACAATACAATACAATACAATACAATACAATACAATACAATACAATACAATACAATACAATACAATACAATACAATACAATACAATACAGTACAGTACAATACAATACAGTACAATACAGTACAGTACAGTACAGTACAGTACAGTACAGTACAGTACAGTACAGTACAGTACAGTACAGTACAATACAATACAATACAATACAATACAATACAATATAATATAATATAATATAATATAATATAATATAATATAATATAATATAACATATTATATAATATATTAATAATAATAATATTATTATTATCAATATTAATTTATTTTTAATTTTTATTAAATGACATAACAATAATGTTAATAAACAGCACAACAATAAACAACACTCCGATTATGAAAGAATTTCGAAAGATTGGAACAGCAGATGCAAAACAATCAAAACAGGATTGGAAAGCGGCAGTTTCAGAGATCCTCTACAAAACTGTAGATGGCTACGGATTGAGATCATTCACCAAGGAGTTGGAATGAGCGAGTGGATTTCAGCTGCTGTTCCGAGGATTCCATTCCATCCGGCCAATACATCGGATGCATGAAGGTCCGAGCTGCTGCACTGGAAGGCAGGCTTAGAGCTTCGAGGTTGAACCCGCAGGCTCCCAGGGATGTGATGAGGGTTGTCGATCTTTCGAGTCGCTGGGGCACATGATCCAGAAATGACCAAGAACGGATGGCGCAAGACACGAGAGGCATAATGTTGTTATGAGAAGATTGGAAAACGAATTAATAAAAAGAGGCTACAAAACAAAAATAGAGTCCCGAATCCCTGCATAACAAGGACTTAATATACCAGATTTATGTGCGTGGAGGAGTGACACCTACATAATGTGTGACGTAGCTGTTGCCTCAGATGACTACAACCTAGACCGAGTGGACGACAACAAAGTCTCGAAATATGACACTCAAGATATTCACGCTTGGATGCTGAGAAGTGCTCCGGTTGACGCTCAGAGATTGCTGCATATGTTGGCGCATTTGCGTGCAACTGGAGAGGAGTGATGTCTCAAAAATCGTTTAGATTTTGGAAAGATTGCGGTGTTGCCAGGACAGGCTTTATGAATATCGTGAACTTCTATTCTCAATCAGAGCTACAAGATGTGGAGGACTCACAGGGGTCATCGAAGATGGAGGACCTCATCTCTGGCAGTGATGACCTCGATGACATTAATGGTCGATGCTGTTCGGTGCGATTGACACTTTGTATTACGGCTTGTCCTTTCAATCCACATGTCCAGGAAGATCTCTGACCCTTTTGCGGACACTAAAATTTTCGGAGTGGTTTTTCGATTACACAAACATTAACAATAAGAATCTGTGGCCGAGAAAATATTAAAAAATAATAAAGTGCTAATAATAATAACAATAAGAATAATAATAACAATAACAATAACAACAAGAACAACGACAAGCTCAACAATAACAATATGAGCACCGATGATGACGCGAATCGTCATCAAAGTACGCACGAATGTAATTAACCGGAGATGTTGAAGGTCCTCTGCAAACAATTCATTTGAGGCTTCCAAGAAACATGAACATCTCTCGCACCTGCTCCGTTTATCTGATTAATATTTATGAGGTTTGCATGTTTAATGAGATTAATCATGTCACACACATTCGCTTCAGAGTTAGTCCTCGGCCGTGACGAACGTTTGAGTTCCTACCAATGGAGTGCTTGATTGAATTCATTGAATTGGAGGAATGAATGGTTGAAATAAGGAATGGTGGAAGGAAGGAAGGAAGGAAGGAAGGAAGGAAGGAAAGAATGATTGATTGATTGAAGGAATGGTTGAGGAAAGAATGGTTATATATATAGGAATGGTTCGGTATAAATACACAAACATCACAACAAAACCACAACTTCTCGACACACTTCATAGCTTTTAACGACGAGTCCCGATGTGTTCCTTGCAGTCACACCCCATCAATGAATTGCAACATCAATGCATTACAATGCCCCATCAATGCGTTTCAATGCAGTCAATTCACGGCCAACAAAGCATGGCTTATATCGATCGTTCGCTCCATCACCATTAACCTGTTTAGGATGACATCACAAAGGGACCCTCAAAAGGTGGGGGAGAAGATTTTTCTGAGAATTTTCCACCTCAACCCGGAAACCAAGAACGCCTTCCATGCCTTCAAAAATCTGAAAAACGAGGAATTAATGAAGAACAGTATGTTCAAATCACACGCCATCAGATTCATGTTGGCGATCGAGGTTGGACATTCGGATTGTTTATAAACAACGATGCCCAGGTTCAACACGACACGCATGTTTGTTCACAGGTGACCATGAAAAACCTCGATGCCCTGGACGTGGTCGTCCAACCGACCCTGCACCACCTCGGCACGAGGCACACCAACTTCAAAGGATTCCACCTGGAATACCTGGACACCTTCCTGCAGGCGATGGAAGAAGTTTGGTCGGAAGAACTGGGTTGGTGGAGGTTCGATCGTCTCAGTAGGAAGGCCTGGAGGAAGATCTTCAGGATGATAACTTCGAGTGTCCACGGTGGATACGAGGAGGGACTTGTGGACAGGAAAAGACTCGAGGCATTCGAGGTTCAGAGGTCTAATGGAGATGTTCGTGTTGCTGGGGACTGATCAGTTTATTCTCCATTGAATGAGTACTTATTTCATTATTATCAATATTATTATTATTTCGTTATTTATATTTCATTGATTTATTGTCATATGGTTCTTTGGTTAAATTATCAGCTGATGATTAAGCGATTGAAAAAAAGTAAATGGTTGATCGATGAAAGGTGAATTATCAGTTGTTGGTTGGTTGGAGGATTTTGTCGCCTATTTTAATGATTAAATGATGGAATTTTTCTTGAAAAATGATCTCAAGTTGCTCCAGCGTTTTGTGGTTGAACGTGCATGAATTATGATAATATTTTTTAGCAATTATTTTTTCAACAATGCCCACATTTTTGACATTCTTCAGATTTTTTTAAATTCTTGATGAGATACTGAAGTGACAATTGGAACTTTCATGCATCCATTTTTCTGTATGTTTTTGGTATCACGTTCCGCAGATTTATTCAACCACCCTTCCATTCATTTATCCATCCATCCATCCATCCATCCTTCGTTTTCCCATCCATCCATGTACATACCTACACTTTCATATCGACAAAGTTCTTCCGCCTTTACGTGTCTAATCCTCAGATAAACGTTGGCCTTATTCTGTGGATTTGTTGATCTTCTACAGAGTTTTATTGAGATTTTCATGCCATGTTTTATTTCCTATGAACTCGTTCTTAATGTGTTTCGTGTTCAATGGTGGTTGTTCGTGCATCGAAACCATGTTGGAGTCAAAAGAGATGGAAATACCTGGAATTCGTTCTCGAGTAGTTAATTACATTCCGATGACCAACCATACACTTCTTCAAATTCTTAGAACTATTTCTTGCATCTCCATATTGGTGAGATCCATTCATAAATATCAACACTATTTATTACAATCATTCATTATTGCATAACTATTATTATTAATTATATAAATTATTCAGCTATTTTAAATATTACCAAATTGTTCAACTTAAAGTTTTGAGCAATTTACAATTAAATTAAATTGAAGTTACATAAGAAAATAGGATTTAAAATTGTATTTGAGATTTTTTACCGCTCAAAGTAAAGAGGTTAAATAAGGAGGGTTGAGTTAGTGTTGAAATTGTCACGGAAATTGAATACAAATCTTCAGAAATAAATGACCACAACCAGCATTTAGATTAATCTAAGCGGAGCAGGTATTTAAGTCAGGCATCACCAAAGCATTCGATCTTTCAAACAGAAGCCAATGAGCTTAACACGCGAGTGCTCTTCCTTCTTCCTACTAACTGACATTCGTCTGCTTCATTTCAATGCTGCAAATCGAAACAAACAAATTGGACAAATGAGATTTCACAGAACAAATTGGCGTTTTCAAGTGAGTTTGAGAGGATGTTTCGGGTAACCGATTGGAAGTGAAACGTAGAAAGAAACTTTTTGTTTACCATTTGCTAGGATATGATTATTTAACCAGCAGTCATGTTACTCCGTTGTAAATGTTGTAAATCAATTACAATCACTTCCGTAAAATTATTAACGCACCCAGCACGACTTGGTGGTCTAATGGTTTAAGACTCCGCCTCCCACGACCACAATATGGATTCCATTCCTTCGCGGGAACACCGTCCTAACCACCCAGTTAACGCACGTTAACGAACAGCATCAACCTGAAAATCAAACACTTCCACTGGATTGCATGTTTAGGGTTAGGGTATATAGTTTGGATACACATTGAAATGTGGTGTTTTAGAATTTCTTTAGACTTAAGATTTCTTAAAAAATGAAAAATGTAGAAAATAAAAGAAAGTTATTTTCAAATATTATTGGAAGTGATGTGTTTAATCCAATATGTGTGAAGGTTCTTTCCAATTAATTACAAAAAAATAACGAATCCCTCGATTAAATAAATTTATGAACATGTTAACACAAAGATAGACGGCGTGGTGCTCACCGTTATTCGATATTCTAAAAACTGGATTTTATGAAAGATAAATTGGAGGGTGAAAACAAAGACATTTTAAAAGTTTTAAAACGAGGGAAGGAAGTTCTCGTTGATGGAGGCGCATCTTTTATGTTTGTTTGAATTTCTCGGAAACTTTGGAAGAATTATTAAGTAATTGTTAAGTAATTCTTCGCTATTATTATTTACACTTGAGGCTTCCCATGTCTTGGTGAGAGATTCGATGTGACTTCTCTGTGTAAATGAAGATCATGTCATTCACATAAACATCGTCCACACGTAACATTCACTTCCCTTTCAACTCTTCGACATCATCCGTTCGCCGGGATCCACAACACCAAAAGAAGACCACCATTGATTCACCTCTTCACCAACAACTCAGTTGATGACTTCTTATTCACTTATTCTTATTCACTTATTCTTATTCACTTATTCTTATTCAACTTGAACCACTACAAATTAATGTTAAGTCAAGTTGATTGAAGCTAGTTTTCTCATTGCACACCTTCATTCAAATTCGAATGCCTGATTTACAATCACTCATTTTCACACCATCATTTCATCACTTTCCACGAGGAATTATTAATAGCGATATCGATTGCAGGCTTTCAGCAAATGCGGACCAGAAGAAATTCTGTTAAAGTAACGATCGAATCTTATAAATCCTAGCAGCCCTTTAAATCAGCTTTGACCCACAAACTCCTTCGCAGTTCACAGTGGCCACGTGCTATCTACTAATGTCAATCACTCTCCATCTCTCCATAAGCATGGATCCATCTCATGCGAAGTGATGCGATCATCTTTTCACCACCTAACAAATTACCTCCTCTCTGCACTTTTAATCATCTTTCTCGGTCAAACGAACTCAGCCACAGAATCCGTTGACGTGATCTGAAGAGAATTCGGCCAGATTCCAGTTTTACTTAACAATCACTCACTCACTCACTCGCTCACTCACTCGCTCATTCGTTCGCTCGTTCGTTCGTTCTTCTAACGTTTCTTCTTAACAATTGAAAGTCTTTCCTCAATTAATTTTCACAAATTATTTTTCAATTTTAAACGCAATTCTCATTATCGATATATTATATTATATCTATTATAGATACAAATTATATATATATGCGTGCAGGTTGGCCGAATGGGTTGCGTTCCTGCATACGGCGGTAATGGCAACAGTCGTAATGTGTCGTGTTCGAAACCCAGCCTGCACAGCCGCCAGCGCCCTTGGTAATGAACGCTATATAAATGGTTAACAAAAAGCCTCTGACGCTATGCATTTGGCGCTTTATTAATGAACTACATATCTAATATATGAAAGTATTAGCCCATTTATTTGCACGTAGCTACAAAACTAATTTTTATTTACAAACAACTTATTTTTATTGAAGAAAGTTATCGTCCGAGAATTGAATCGAACAAAGACTTTCTTTATCTGAAACAAGAATCTGCTGCTGTTGTGCTTTAGTTGCGAAACTAACGATAAAGAGAGACCTTACTGTCGATTTATTGTGCAGGAAGCGAATGGTTTTGAAAGATGAAAGAGCACGCGAATAGAATCCAATTTTGTTGATGTGGAGCATCAAGAAGGAAGAAATTCCAGCGAGAAGATATTTGGGTTCCGTAATTCTTGGAGCAATTCAGCATGAAAGTGCATAATTCTTGTGGATAAATCATAACTAAAAATATTAAACTAGTTATAGCTAGTAAATATCTATAATACAGAGATTCTAATGCTTGGAACCATCACGAACGAAGAACTCCACTTTGTTATGATTTAATCAGTTGTTGATGATTTTGTTATATAATTCCTTTTCCCTTCGGTTCACTTTTTGTATCATCATCATCATCGTCATCGTCGTCGTCGTCGTCATCATCATCATCATCATCGTCGTCGTCGTCGTCATCACCATCACCATCATCACCACCATCATCACCATCATCACCATCACCATCATCATCATCATCATCATCATCATCATCATCATCATCATCATCATCATCATCATCATCATCATCATCATCATCATCATACAATCATNTCATCACCACCATCATCACCATCATCATCATCATTCTTAGTACATCTCAGCTTGTTAAAGGAATTTTTAGGACGGAACTTTTTCGCGTTATTAAAGTCAGAAATAAACAAAAGCGGATCAGATAGGATGAGTGCGACATCGCATCGATAAATATTTCAACTTTTTTTGCAAAACCGGTTTTTAAGATAATAGCGTCTAACCAGTTAAACCTGGACAATATAATTTACAACAATACAATTTATTAGACAATATAATTTATTAGACAATATAATTCATTAGACAATATAATTTATTAGACAATACAATTTATTAGACAATATAATTTATTAGACAATATAATTCATTAGACAATATAATTTATTAGACAATATAATTCATTAGACAATATAATTTATTAGACAATAAAATTAATTAGACTGTTATAATTTTATAAATTTCGTCTGAATGTCTTTATTATTTCACTAAAGTTTTCAGGGGTGAAGAAACATAAAGTGAATGAACGAGCTTGACCATTCTAGACAGGCCATCATCCTCTTTCGCGTGTCGGTTTATTGTTCAATGCGCCTTTAAAAGTCAAAATGAAATAAGTTGATGACTGACTAATTAACTTAAATGATTTCTCACTGTGTCTCATTGCGACTGGATGTTTTCAGTGTCTCATTTTCAGTCATTATTTAGGTATGGCTCTTACACTTATTAATTTAGGGTTTAACGCGTTCATCTGGGTCTTATATTTAAATTTAGTTTTTAAAGATCGAAAAGAAGGTCCCTGTAACGTTTTTAAGACTTCGGTTAAATAACATGAATTAAACATCGGAGCTAAATCTTGAATTGAATTAAATTCATATTCGCCACGCTATCCTTACAGGCACCATCACGTACATGTAATGGAAGCGCAGTTTGGGTTTTGAGATCGGGACTTAATAACAATTGTAATTTAAAAAAAGGCATGATAGTTGAAGAATTTCAACGGAAACATCGAAGTGAACAGAAGGATGTTTTAAAAGTAACAAAATTGTCTTCTCAAAACGTCTTTTGAAGTCAGTTAAAATCATTTATTTTAAATCATATTATTTTCCACATTTAATTAAAAAATACATTAACAAAAAATTATTACGTTTGGTTCATAATGATGAATTAGTTAATAGGAAATGTTTTTAATGTGTTTTGGTTTCGATCATCACATTTGCGAATTAGTAATTCCAAATTATCGCTCTTAGTCGAGATGTCGACAGACCGCGACGATCAAGTTTTGGCAACATTTGCTAAGAAATTAACTAGCAATGACCCTAATGTGAGATCACGAAATTTAAAGAAACTGCGGAACTTGTTAAGGAAGCTCGCAGGTAATTTTTTTGAGCCCAGAAAAGCAAGTTTGCACATTTAGATTAGAAATAGAGCTTAATGACATTTTCAAAGTACGTATTTGTTAGATTTTATGAAGTTTCAACTCGAACGTGGAATTTCTGTTACTTGATTTATGCCCCTTGGTTGAAATTCAATATATTTTTTAACTTACAACCATAATTCTACTACAAATTCAACATGGTTATACATATGCTAATTTAGTCAGTGTTTCTGATTGGGAAATGTTGTGATTGTTATGTGTTAAAACCAATGACTACTTTTAATTAAAAGTTTAGTTAAACTTGGTACTTGTCATATTATAGATGATGTGTCTGAATTGAGCATGCTGCAGTTGTGGAAGGGACTTCATTATGTAATGTGGATGGCAGACAAGCCCCTAATACAGGTTTGTAAATAAATTGAGCTTAGGTTGCAACACTTTAACTTTAAATAACCATTCTCAATGCAGGAACAATTGGCAGATGACCTGGCATGCATGGTTCACTTCCTTCCCACTAAGAATCTTTCCATCCGATACTTTGATGCCTTCCTCAAAATATCGAGAAAGGAATGGGTTTCCTTGGACAGCATTCGGCAGGACAAGTTCATGAGACTGACCAGGTTTGCCTTCAGGCAGATCCTCATTTGGCTCAAAAACAACCAGTGGGAGTCTGAATTTGTTGGCAAATTCTGCAAGACGCTCGAAAGATGCTTCCTTTCGAAGGAGGGTGCAAGTGGTGACCTCTTCCACATGCTCGACATACTCCTTCCTGAGATAAGCCATGTTTCAGATGGAGAGGTATTGCATGCATGTTTTTAATAATTAGCCTTATGAGTTCTTTTCTCATTATGAAGTCATTCTCTCCAACAAATTTCATTAGTTCATCATTTTCTCATGAGCAACATCTTTACCATTAATCGTCTGTCCTTCAGTTTGATGAAACTAGACTTTAATTTTTTACAGATTCCTGAAGAGTTGATTAAAAATTTGTGCGATTCCTTTGTTGGAATAATGTCAAAGACTGATAGGTAGTTAAGAAATTATTTTTGGTGGTGTTCCTTTCAATCAACCACAATTTTTGTAATTTTTAGCAAATATCTTGCCAAGGCAATTAAGCAAAGTTTTTTCTCAGAGTTGAAAAAAGACACATTCAAGGTTGGTTTTTGTAATTCAAAACATTAAAACATGATGCAGAAGTGGAAGTGGTGCGAGTCAGTTGCCATGAAATGAGCCCATAAAGGGTGTCCTAATATTTTTACATGTTGAACTTCTGCAGTTGGATGCTTCCATTTATCAAGACAAAGTGGTGACTGTGGCATCCCAGGAAAATGTGAAGAACAGAGCCTTGTTGTACAGCCTAATAAAATGAACAACCATTGTTTTGAACTGTTTCTAACAATTTTACAAATTAAATATCACTACAAGATCATGTTGTGTGTTGTGCACGATGCTTTCAAATGTTGTAAGGGCTTGAAGCATGAACTGCTCGTTCAGGACAGGGATTCTAATATGCTGGCCATTTTCTTCTGAATGCACCCCTCGAATTGGACCAATTGTCTGCAATTACAGCTAATTAACTTTAATAATGCCCAGAGATGATTAGCAGCTTACTTCTGTAGTTTGTCAATTCTTCTTTTTATTTCTTTTAGATGTTCCCTTTGAAACTTTTTCTCTAAGAAGTTAATATCTGGCGTTAAAAATGGTTGTACGGTTAACGTGTGCTTACATCAAAGAACAAAGTAGAAATTTACTGAAAGTTTGGAAGTCCGAATTGTCCCACATGAGGCTCTGAGCAAAGGAACTTTGTGACATAAGAGATGACTGTGATGAGGCAATTTGTGGAAGTACTTAAAGTAAATAGAATCAACTCAGAAATAAGCTGCGTTTGATAGCAAATGTACTCAGTATTTATGGGCATGGCAGTAATAGTTGAATAGGGTAATTTGAGTTCACCCGTCACTGGTGGAAGACACTGATTGGCTTTGCTTTGTCTTCTGCCTCTCGGTTTTTCCAGGTTCTCTTCTTTAAAACTTTCCAGCTGAGGTGCGTAATGACGTTGATGTGAAATCATAACATTCGTAAATCTTTATCTAACCAGTATGCTTATGTTGAAGGTGACGACGAACTTTCTGAAGAAGTCAGCAGCAAATTCTGGGTACATACTGAATATTGAAATGAGATCAGGCAGCGACATCTTGTGAAGGTCACAATAAGACAAAGCTCTGACTGAATATTTAGATCTGTAACCGAGGCATGATGAATTCTTCGTCTTATTTTCAATCTCTTTTGCATCTTCTCCCAGGATATCATTCTTGGCTAACATAATTCAAAGATGCATGTAGGAAGTCGATTGAAATTTATTCAACTCATCATTAAATTAAGTTGAACGAAGCTCACTCAGAATGGCGGCGACGACGCAGTCTCTGGAAATCTCAAGAGTGCCTCTAGCAACAAAATAAATGCCATTAAGGAGGTCATTTTGGTGGATAAGAGTTTCACCGGGCGGAAGATGGATCAGTTTGAATTTCAGGGAAATCATCCTCAGGCAACCTAAGAACTTTCTATTTTAAATTTCCAACCCGATTTCGAACACAACAAATTAATACAGGAATAGATAACGTTATGTTAAATTTAATGTTCACGATGGCAAGACTCATTTTCATGGTTTTTAAAATGAAGAAATGATTCGCAGCAATTTATAAAATAAGCATAAACACGAGACATTTACATGACGAAATAACGCATTTGTAAATATTTTCACAATCCTTTGCTGTTTTATAAAACCGATAATAAAACAAATTGCATCCTCAGAAAACATATGAACAACATATGTTATATACAACATATATATATACATATATATATATATTGTGGCTCAACTTTTGAAACAGGATCAAAGTCAGGAAATAAATACCTGGACTGGTGTTGATGAAGACCGAACATTTGGTCAGGAGAGACTTGTTGAGATGGAGACAAATGTCAGCCTGCATTCCTTCGGGGAATCCCCTCATAACCTTCAATATATAAAACATCTGCATTAAAAACATCTTTGAACAAAACATTCAAAAAGTTTATTAATTCAATAACGAGTATCTAAAATGAGTTTGTTCCGTTTTTATTAAGACGTCCCAAAATCACGTAACGAGCATCATATTTACTATTTACTATTTACTATTTAAATATATAAAAATATAACATTAACACTTGATTTGCATTTCTAACATCCGCAACTTATTTTTGTTTGTCAATCCTTTCCTAAATCTCGATCTTCATTAGGCCTCCTATCCTAAATTTTTCTACTGAGTGAGTGAATGGTGTAATGATTAGACTCTCATCCATTCCAATAATAATCCCTGACGGATTAACGGAATCCCTGACGTTCCAAAGTAGAATAATAATATCTGTTGCATAATTATTTAATTATTAATAGAAATAATAATTGTTACCACCACCATCATCATAACATACCTTGTTCATATCCACGCCGTTGGTTTGCCACCAAGCCTCCTGGTTGGATTCATGCAATCTTCTTGCCAGTTTCTTCGGTATTTTGTGGAACTTGATGAAGTCCTTAATGCTTGCGCTTTTGTCGTGATATTCCTTATTTCCTCTGTACATTCTGTGCATGATTGTTGCCACATTCCCAAATATGGCGGCGTTGGCCAAAGCTTCAAAACAGAGGTAGTTTGGGGATAATTCGCTAAGTTTATATATCTTTTAATTACTTAACAATTCATCACTAAATTCGTTTGTAAGCCAACTCTACGGAGGATTGATGGATATTTTGAATGTAAACAAGAAGGGGACTCGTGTAAATAAGTCTTTCTCACATGAGGCATTCAAACCATCCCATCACGATATTAGGATGCCACTCGATGTTCAAAATAACCTGCAGTCGACGCATGAACTTGGTTGTGGCACGAATTATTATTATTTGTTATTATTATTATTATTATTATTATTATTGTTGTTGTTGTTGTTGTTATTGTCGTCGTCATCATCATCATCATCATTAGGATATTAATTATTACATCATGGGTTATATGATATGAGTACGTGAGTACAGATAGAAATATTAGTAAGTTTAGGTATATTCGTTGTCTTGATGCATCATTCCGTCACTAACATCCGATTATCATGGCAACAATGGCAAAAATTTTTTCCAGGTCAGTGACGGGGGCGATGTTTCCAAATCCGACAGTCGTGAGGATGGTGAAAGTGAAGTAGAGAGATGTGATGTACTTGGATTGAATGTCAGGTCCGCTGTGGACATCGTTAGGCACATACTGCATTCCTGTCAGGTTGGCCAAATAATGCAGCCAGCCAATCGGATGTTCCAGCACTAAACGCTCTCTAGAAATTACGGTCAACTTTAACAAGCTTCTTCAATTGCTTGAAAGTTAAGAAAGATAAGAGAAAGATAAGAAAGTTTACTTTTCAGCAAGAAGGTAGAAGGCGCATGCAAGCCAATGAGCCAGGAGGGTGATGAAGGCCATCAGGAGGATGAGCAGGGAAGCACCATACTCCGAGTAATGGTCCAGTTTCCTTGCCACTCTGAACAGCCTCAGCAATCGAGCACTTTTCATGAGATTGGTTGCTGTCACAGTCTGCAAATTATTATCAGAACGACATATGAAGATGGGTTAATGTCTATCGACGAACGCATTTTGTCTCACGTCGCTCTTTTTGACGATGGTGATGACGATGTCGAAGGGGATTGCTGAGAAAAAGTCAATGATGAACCATCCTTTCAAGTAGTTGATGGCGATTTTCCTCGGATTGACCACCAGTTCACCGTTGTTGAGGTACGTTGTCCTGAAGTTTGTTAACATGTCAACGAAGAAGAGAAAGTCAACAATTATGTCAATCACTGTAAACTTATCTTCTATCAAACTTTTCAGGAATCTCCCCGTAGAAAAACTTTTGTTTGGTCTGAAAAAAATTTAAAAAAACATTCAAAATGGCGTGCATGTTGGCCGAATGGGTTGCGTTCCTGTTGAACGGCGGAAATGGCAACAGTCGTAATGTGTCGCGTTCGAAACCCAGCCTGCACTGCCGCAAGCGCCCTTGGGAAGGAGCGCTTTGTAAATGGTTAACAAAAAGCGCCTCTGACGCTATGCATATGGCGTTATATAAATGAACTTCATTTACAATTACAAAATATTATGCATTAGTACACAATTAATATTTTAGAATGCTGAAAACCTTTCTGTTGAAGTGACATTCTTCCAAATTAAAGTTTCGTTCTTTTTTGAAACGTCGTAAGTCTTAAAGGCCGCCATGAAGGGCGTAAGGACAGCGACGTACAAGACGAGGATGAGGATCAACCAGTCCCAGGCACTTTTGAGCGGAGAGTAATGAAGTATGACTGTTTTTGGAACCACCAATTGATTGTTGAGCGGTTTGCTTCTCCTTCCAAAGACAAGGCTTTCATTTGCGCAGGATCCACTGTCTTCCTTCCCATCGTCGAGTTCCTCACTCGTCTGAAGCAATGAACAAAACTCACTCAAGTTCAGAACCGCTACTAATTAAACGAACCTTTGAAGCTCGACTCTCTTCTGGTGAAAAAAACAAAAGAGAACTCATTTCTCGAATACTCAACTCACGTGGAACGAGTCCGATTTAAGGTCTTTTGGTGACGTTACGCACCCCCTCCTGCCCCTATAGAGAACGTAATCCTTCCCAGACAAATCCATCACAAGCAAACAATTAGACCCTACAAAGCGGTCACCTCTGACCCAACTCGGAATTCCGAACGAATGTGCGTTACACGATCAGTCGCACAATTTAAACCCCATAGCGCCAAATCCCCAGACGCTACCGAAACGCTCTCTGACAACACATTGATCTCCCACACGAGTTCCTCTTTTTAAACTGAAAATATTTGTGGACACATGCATCAATTTAATTCGATCATAACAAAAACGTCCATGGTCAATAAAAATTTTCGACTAGAACACCAAACTCGAACAAAATAAAATTTCGAAAAATAAACAAAAGTTGTCTACAGGAGGCTCAAAAAACCAACAACATTGTCTTTAAGGAGTCCCTTGTTAGTCACAAATTCAAGGAAATTCTAGAATATAAATAAACTAATGAAACAACTTAATTGAGAAAGCATTCCAATTTCAATGATGATCGTCACAACATAACAAGCTCGTTTACAGTCTGTACAGAAAACACGGACTGGCACGAGTTCACTCCTCGTGACAAGAAAAAGAAGTATGCAGGTCGTCCTCGAACATGTCGCAAATGCCCGAACTGTTCTCCAGCTCGAGAGCCTCCTCGTCCAACCAGTTCATCAGCTCTTTTATGTCCTCGTCGTCGACATCGTCGCCGTCGTACGTGCACGGCCGACCTTCGACTCGGACGGAGGAAGAGGTCGAAGAATCCACGATCGCAGACGAAACTGAAACGAATTCGAACGTCAAATGAGAGGCAAACCCGCTCGACGATTTTTCTTAAGTCGAAGATTCAACTAACAAGAGGATCGATCGAGTTCCTGAATCATGCTGTCGTGATCGACATCGCTCGGAGGAGATTTCTTGACGGTGACGGCGTGGATCGGTCCGCTCCTGCTCGACAGGTGCAACTGGTGGTGCTGTCGAAGAAACCCGTCAATCGTTTGTTCGGTGCCGCATTAAAATAAAAGACGAGCATTCGACGGGTTCTAACAAAATATTAAAATGCACAAGAGTTTCTGAAATCGATTGGAATTAATTATTTGGTTCAGCTGAAGCACTTAAAATGAAAATTCATCTTTTGAACTTGGAGTGCAATTTAAGATGTCTACAATTTCGTACTTTGGATGCATCAAACACGACGGCAAATAATTCTTTAAGAATTACTGCCGTTAAACAACCTTAATGTGCTGGAAGTATAACAAATATTCAAATTTGTGGGGGATAAGCAAGCATTGTCATAGAAGCATCTTTTTGTACGACCAAGGAATCGGACATGCAAGCAGAATTTTAACGAAGAAAGAACGAGACGCAACACCCGACCCATCCATTTTAAGAGGTCGTTAAATGCGTAGATGCTTTGCAGGTAGTTTGCTTAATGCTCCCAAATAGTAAGATCAAATAAAAGATGCCTAAGCAGCTACATTTCAACAAGCATCATCCGAGAACCAACTTTTTCCGATTCCGACACCTCGACCTTCGTTCCAGCCGGGGCTCTCACGACCATGATTTGGTGTTCGTCCAGGATGGACAGAAGATCGTCGTGAGTCACATAAGCCATCGTACGTGGAGTCAAGAAATACGCTCTACGTAGTGTTGCAGGCAGTAATTTTGAATTTTTCATGATGCAATTCTACACTGGAACGAGTCATAAAAGGATATTTCTTGGTTTCTTCAGCTGCAGCAACACTTTCGAGATCTTGTGAAGCAATGCACACAAGTTCTTCTAAGGTCTGCTCCTTCTTTTTGAGCAGTTCGATGTCTGTGAAGAAGAAGAATCAATGAGGAGGTTCATAAGTTTGTTGAAAAGATATGCTCAACCTAGCTTCATCTGCAGTTTGTTCTTCGACGAGGCATTTCTAAATCCTCTGAAAAATAATTTCATCTCTGTTGTCACAATCGCGACGGATCGACGAGGAAAATAATTTAACGACGACGTCGACAATTCGAATCCGTACGGAATACCTCCATTGGACTTTGTTTTTGGAAATTTTCGTAACGAGTCCAATCCCTTCGAGGACGTTGGTGATGTCGTAAATCCTTCGCTTTTGCACCCTCAGCACCTCGGACGCACCGTTCAAATCCAGAATCTGCCAAATTAAGTTATTTAATCGAGTATATTATTAAAAATAACCTTCATGACCAATTTATTTGTAAATGAAATCGAGTTCTCGACAAAATGGAACGGCATGGCGTGCGTGTTAGCTCGACCAGATGCATGCCTAAAAAGGCAGTAATGCCACAGTGTGTCAGTAATCTAGCCTGCACTGCCAGGGAGCAATATATCAACAATAGAGCATTGACAATTTATGTTATAAACATCCTTCAAATCCAATTTAGATGCATCAAGTACTCAAGAGGTCTGCTCGATAAAAAAAACAGCATTTAATCACAGCTCAAAGATTAGTTGATTCAACAAATTGAGAGCATTCACAGTGCTAAATGATGAAAAATAATTAATTTCACTGACCTTATCATGGGCAGTATGGAGGAGGTTCATGAATTTCCTCGTCAGGACGCCTAAGGACGTGTCACTTCTGGACTTCTCACATTCTGTCAACATTCATTTGCATAAATAAATATTCAAATGTTCATGCACAGCATTAATAACAATCACATGTAAAAAACTGACCATAAGCAAAGGAATCAGAATGCAAAATTCGCCCACACTGACCACCCATTATTTTGCTTTCACTGACTTCACCAAGATCAAGTCTTCTCTTGGCACCAACCTATATGAAGAAAAATTTTAAACTTAAATGTTTAGATGTTGATAAAGAAATATCTACTATAAAGGGCCAAATGGGTTGCATTACTGCGTGCGGCCGTAATGGCAACAGTCGCAATGTGTTGTGTTTGCAACCTAGACTGCACTGCCAGGGATAGCTCTAGGATAGGGGCGCTATATAAATGGTAGATCGGATAAAGAAAAGTGCCTTCACATCCTGCCCGGATACATAAGGCACATAAGATCAGATAAATACCTATGCAAAATACTAAAACAATTAGAAAAAACATCCTAACCTGAGATGAGCGAAAAATATTTGTTGTGGGAAATTGGAATGAAGTGTTTGTAACATTTCGAGGACTTGCATGGACGAGGAATTCCTTACCATCTGAGAACTGGTTCATATTTCTGTCATTCCTGCACATCAATTAATATTAATATCAATGTCTGCCACTTATTTCCATTCTAAAAACTTTCATAATTCTTCACTTCAAAAGTGTTACATGAATTTATTAAAAACAAACCGAGCATGTTTTATAGCGGAAGTCTAGAAAACGATTTTTCAAATCTATTTTTAATTATTACATATAGTTCCAGGAAGTATTTTTGTTAACTAATATCTATCTTTGACCTTAGTTGTTTAGTACTCTTTAAATATACAGAAACTGCATCATTTACATTTACTTATAAATAGTGAAATAAAAAGGTAATTATACACAAAATAAAAGTTATGTCGCTCAGTAAGTCCAACCTTGAATCAAGCACTCCAAAATTGCAACATTTCCGAATCAAATTTAGCTGGTAATTCAGCCTATAGTGGATACATTTAACACGCAGAAACTCTAATAATTGTAATAACTAACCAAGGCAGGCATCGATACACAATACCACAACGAAAGAAAACAATATACATTTGATGAGAGGCGGGAATCTTGATGACACATCTCCCTGACATGATTTTATTAATTGATCTGTTATGTACTGAAATTACGCAATAGAGCATCTCAATACTTTTGGTAATTCATGATTTTTTATTTAATAATTTTTTTATATTTTTATCAATTTTAATAACTGAGTTTTTTTTATACAAAGAACAGGTAAGCGACATTTGACTTTTGACATCTTCCTCACATTTCTGAGATCTGAGACATGAAGCATACTAGTTGCTCCCAACGGGGTTCGTCTCAGGCCTTCCAATGTAACCCTCTTACGAATTGGACACCATTCAAGCGAAAGCAATGCTCATAGAATATTTTCGGTTTTTTATTTGATGTAAGCGATATGAAATCTGTTCCTATTGTTTTGTAGGAACGTTTCCACAGACAACTCAAGGCAGCACTCATCGCACAAAACGCAACAGACACTTGGACTGAACTCCTTCCCATTTCGTTAAGGAGTAGGGAGTTATTTACTTCTCCCTATAGGACAATTTTAAAGACACTCCAGCAGTTGCACCCCTAAGCAACCAGGAAACTAAATTCCAAGTGTCATCGCTCATCGAGTTTCAAAAGGAAACAACATCAAATCCAGGGGATGTTAGGTATCAACGTCCAATAAAAGGACAGACTTCTGCAGGACAAATCTTTGATCATAAGAGTATAAATGCCCTTGCTGCATGGGCTCTTTCTTATTTCTCATTATATGAGTTACTCTTACTCTGAAGCTGGATATTGTAAGTTGTAGTGTTGTCGTTTTTATAAATAAAGTATTGTGGATAATCATCTTGCCTTCCATTATAATACTAGGTTAGTTATTAAGTATCATTTATGATATATTATTGCTAGGGCTGCGAACGATTAAAATTTTCTTAATCGACTAATCGATTAAATTTAATCAAATATTACGCACATATATTCCGCCTACTTTTAGCTGATCTGGTTTCATCGCAACTCTGCATTAGTCAGTATACACTGCACACAATCACCCGACCCTAGTTAGCTAAAGCAATCAATGACTTAATTTCAAACAAACATGTTTTAAATTCGTTTATTTGTTTAAAAACTGAGAAAAAACCGGGAATTAATAATAATGTATTATAATAATAATAATAGCTGAGGACTGCGGATTCAGAGTAACTCATCAACAGAGTAAGTGTTCGTCTCTTCGGCAGTGGTGATGTTTTCGATCATAGAAGGCTCTGAATGCAGTTGACAATGCTGTCCACACTGCTTCTCGTTTTGCTCTTCTTAGAAATGTGAGCTTCTTGTAACGTGGATTTAAGGCCACAGCCATTTGTAATGTTGGCAAAGCATCAATGCCTTCAATTCTGTTCGTGAAGTCATTAAACTTTCTTATGCTCTGCTAACTTNTGAGCTTCTTGTAACGTGGATTTAAGGCCACAGCCATTTGTAATGTTGGCAAAGCATCAATGCCTTCAATTCTGTTCGTGAAGTCATTAAACTTTCTTATGCTCTGCTAACTTTTCTTTGTACATCTCAGCAATCACAGTGTCGATTGTACATTGACTGGCCAAGTTGTAGGTCTGGTTTTGAAGAGCTGTCCGTAGTCCATCATCTGAAATAGCAATCCATTGAGCTAAAGCGACTTTCAAGTCTACAGAAAGTTTGTCGCTTACAGTTTGACTGACACTACAAGAAATTCGTTATTGATCGTGCTTCAGAACTCTTCTGCCGGTTACTGTCTTGATATTTGAGAGGATGTTTGTGCCGAAGGTGATATGTTAGCGACATATTTGAACCACGAAAAGCAAATTGAACATTTAGCTTATAAACAAAATGCTTGCTCAACTTTCGCTGAAATGCTTTCACTTCCACGTTGTTTTCAGTAGTCACCATTGTTTACTTTGTTCTAACTAAATAACAATGATAATGCGGGGGAAAAATTAGTAAAAAGGAGGACTATTACAAAATTATTAAAAAAAAATAAATTAAAAAATTTCCGATTAATCGATTAACAATTTTAATGATTAATCGATTAATTAATCGATTATTTCCGCAGCCCTAATTATTACATATCATTTTTATTTATAAATTAACCTGCGTTGCCGACATGCAGAAATGTCAAAACGCAATGAAGCGAATAAAAGAAATTTCATGATGAGGTGGATTAGCAAGAAAGCCAGAACGGATTCTGCAAGCTCTTTGGTTTTAGCCCAACCCATGGAAGATAAAGATGTTTCCGAGTCGGGTGAAAATTCACGCACAGCAATAGCTTTTGGCTATCTGCCGTGAAAATTCAACTGTGGAAAAAAAATTGTATCCTTAAATTCTCGACAGTACAAATTATACATATTTTAAAAAGTAATTTTTTAATTACTTAGGCAGTTTTAAATATGTAATCGTTGTTATGCAATTGCTCTGCTCAATTTTAAATTCAATTTTAAACGTAGATTACATTTACGTTCCGAGAAAAGTACCTACAATACTTTGTGACAAATGTGCCGACGCTGTTGCTAATGCTGTTGATCTGGAATCATGTAGTGACAGTGGTGTCGGATCAGCTTCCCGACTGGTTTCATCCTAATCCTTCGATAAGTATTCGTGGATCGCAAAAGTGTCAAATAGATATGTTTGTGACATCTGTCAAAAATTTGGGCTCGCAGGTGATGAAACTGAAAAAGTATGGGCGACAAAACCGCTTCTACTATCTGCAAGCCGCAGAAAAAGCTGCTTTCTAAGTCACCCGAGTGTTATGAGTTTCAGCTGAAGATCTCCAAAGTGAATGGACAATATTGCATCGTCTGCCCTTTTTCTTTCACCTTTTTATAAATCGCATGCGAGCTTTAAACAACGATAACGATACAGAATTTGATCTAATGAAAGCGAGGAGTATTGTGTATAAATCGAGGTTCTGATGCTACAACACTTGGAATTTAGTTTCCATTCAGTTAGTTCACAGTAACTGCCAACGTTGGAGGTAAATATGATAAAGTTGTGGCCTTTTCTCTGCAAAATATCCGAACTGCATGCTACAGGATGCATTGCTTGCACATATTCCTTTATAAACACTTACTGGACTGGAAATAGACGAATCACTTTAAGTTCATGACACAGTTATCAAACTTAATTTCATCTTGGACAATGTTCGGAAAATGTAATGGTATCGAGGATTGCTGGAGAAGTGACGGGCCGTCAACTCACATGCAGCGACTTTTGGTACCTTACTCCATCCCTAACCCTACTCTATCTCATGACCCTGAAAATTTCTGTAGAACTGTCAAAAGTCGTTGCCTGTGAGTTAGGTTTTGCCCGTAACTTCTCCAGCCACCGGTGTCGAGTATCGCTATCTGCAAAAAGTATCGGCGATAGTATATCCGCGGTACAAATACTGCGATATTAACAATCCTGGAACCATTCCAACCCGATTGAATCATTGAATTGTTTCCCCATTCAATGTAAATAAGCGAAAAGAATCATATAACGATTTACGGATATTGATTACGATATTTGTTATCAAAAGAGTGTTTTAGCAAATTTAGGGAACCACCTACTTGAATGGACCTTTGGAATCAAAAACATTTAATGGTATTTTTCTTCACATTTTTTTATACATTTGGAAAAATTTACAGTACGTCTATGATTACATTTAAATTTTATTAATAAGTTATAAGAGCCAAAACAGTAATTCCTCTTTTTCCGTTTTCCCCTGGAAAAATAAATTTGTGGCTTCTTCTCCTCGAAACTTCTTTTGAGATGAGTTTATTGATTTTGCATTTTTATATAATACATTGATCTGTGCATCAAATGGTACAAAAATAAGTTTTAAAACTTTTGTAGTTATAAATGTGGTCATAAATGTAACCACACTTGAGATTGTACCGAATGAACCACGACTGATGGCTTTATTTCGTTTATTTAAATGTGTTGATTTATGCGTGTATATAAATTTATATATATATAATTAGATTGTCATTATTTATATTATGTTTCTAATATTTATTCTGTTTTGTAGGAATTATTAAGGCAGTACTATTTAATCTATTTAATATTTTTCAGATTATGAGACATAGAATAACATGTCTGAAAGATAAGCTGTCAAAGTCATACAAAGTTAAGAGAATTGGCTTATGAATAGATATTCATAAATGTAAATGTAGTTCATTTATATAGCGCCATATGCATAGCGTTAGAGGCGCTTCTTGTTAACCATTTATATAGCGTTCATTCCCAAGGAAGTTTGCGGCAGTGCAGGCTGGGTTTCGAACACGACACATTACGATTGTTGCCATTACCGCCGTTCAACAGGAACGGAACCCATTCGGCCAACCTGCACGCTAATCATGGCCAAAAACTATGATTTCCACTTTCAAAGTCCAAGGGATGTCAACATCATCATCATCATCTTGATTTTTATCGCGATCGGAGAGCTAGCCCACTCGCGACCTCGTCTCTCCGAGATGCCACCCGTCTATCCAGATCGTGGCCAGTCTTTCCTGGTGTCGGTTTTTATCCTTCGGAACCCAACGCTTACCGTCGGCTATGAGAGGCTCTCTTTGGCCTTCTTATGCCGGTCACTGCTGCCTGGACTTGAGCGACTTCCGAAAGCTCTCAATGGCTTCTTCATGTCGCATACTACCTGCTTTGCACCTGCAAACGTCGACTACGCGAGGCTCTCTTTGGCCTTTTCATGTCGATCGCATCCACCCCAGCTGCCTGCAGTGGTCATGAAAGCTCTCAGTGGCTTTTTCACACCGCATACTTAATATATGCAAACTGGGCCTTATAATTTCTTTGTAGCGGGCAGCCGGAGATAGACATTTTCGGGACTCGACCGCGGGCCTTTACGCGACCGCGGTTTGGTCCGCAGTGCTTTGCGAGCCCACGGTCGGCCCATTTCACCCGACAATACAGCGCGTCTCTCGGCCAATAATTTGGCCCCGTCGTTCGGTGGATCATTTACACCGGAGGTCGACGGTTTTCTCCGGCTTTCGAGAAGTGGCTTCTTAAGATTTCTTCTGGCTCCTCATGTGCCAGATCCAGAATTATGCCGCTTCTGCGGCCTCAGACATCCTTGTTATAGCCTTCGTTCTTTCTCGGCTAGACAATCCAATCTTCGCGAGGAAAGCATAAGTCGACCTGCCGACTACACCCCTTCGCCAATCTCGATGGGGAAGAGGTCTGTCCGGTATCCCTTCGCTTCCAGGTCTATCGACAGATCTGCATACTTATCTGCTTTGAGCGCGTTGCTGTATTGAAACCTGTTCTCCCACGGTACCGTCAGCTCCACCAGAATGATGGCATCCGTCGACGACGACACGAGCACCAAGTCCGGCCTCTTGCCACTTTCTTAGTTTCTTAATACCTCCGCCTTGAGTAAATGTAATAATGAGTAAATGTGGAGATACAAAATCATAACTCTTAATATACTTTTCAAGCATTATTTGGCACTGTTCCATTCAGTTAACCACCGTTAAACTTCGGATAATCATTTTAAAATTGATTTTAGTACATTAAATAATGCAATTTAAAGCATTGAAAAATATTCAATAGATGATAAAACAATAAAGATTCGCAAAGTGCGATAAAATTTACCATATCTTCAATCACGTCAGAGATAAAAAAAAATATTAGTGGAGGTAAAACATAAGCTCCATTCAGTACGAATCTTCCTATATTTGAAGCCTTGCTTTCAAACAACTTTATCCCATTTTGCCAGTTTTTTACAAAAGATTTAGATAACTTTTATGTTTTTTGTTAAAGCATTTGGTGTTAATAAAAAAAAAAAAAAAAAAAATAAAAGCTGAAAAATTAAATTAATGCAAATAAAGTTAAAAATTATTTATCAGGGTTTGCATTCAGATCATTGGGCTCCTAAAAATAGCCAACCAGAAGTCATGAGCTTTTAAGTTTCGGTAAAAACCCGGTAATATCACCGAAGAACTGCTTTCTAAAAATATCTCCATAAAGTAAAGAGGGCTAGTTTTATGTAACTTAGTGCGATATTCAGTGCGAGGAGGGAACATTATTTGAGGTTTTAAATCCACAAAATTTTAAACGAACATTAAGTCGAAAATTACATCATTATAATGAATTATTACATCTTAAATTACAAAAATAATTATAAAAATTCAATATAATGTAAATAAACTACGTGCTTCACAAAGGAAATGAGAAACGCTGGTGAGTAGCAGTCCTCATCATTGAAATTAAAATTGAACACAAATTTTAACAAAGTTATCTTGGTACGCAATTCAATGTTACGAACACCATACGTAGAATTAAATAGCAGTGCTAAAGCAATAAATTTAACGGCTCAATGAAACACATTGCAAGAAGTTGAGTCGATCGGTGAAAACCAAAGTGAATCAAACACAAATGTTAATTTGGTTGATTCCAAGATATTAAATCAGTCACTAAATTTGGATTCGTGAATAAGTATTAGCAGCTCAACGAAGGCTCAATTTAGACGCCCCTGACACTATGCAAATGGCGCATTAAAAATTTATTATTATTATTATTATTATTATTATTATTATTACAACTGAGGTAGCAATGGTAACAAGTGGTACATTAACTTGCTTCTTATTGCCTATTCAGAAGAAAGGGTTAGGCATGTATCGGATACAAATTTTACCGGATATCTGACATAATAATTCCGGATAATTCCAGATAGTTCATATTTATATTTTATTAATAAAAAAATAAATTTAAAAATACTTTACATTTAGTCATGAATCCTGTTGATTTTAAGAAGTAAATATTAAGTCATATAATTTGTAAAAAGATGTTTAAGACGTGAGTCATAAATAATTGAAATGGCATGTTTACGTAAAGAGATATGAGTTGCTCGACTCTCTCAGGCAGCAATCGACTCCTGTCACCCTGTTCATCTCCAGCAGTACTGAAAAGTTGCCCACAGAAACACTGCTTGATGGGGTGGCAAGTAATGCTTGGCCCACCCACTCAAAAGTGTCGCGCCATGGAGTTTGGCACCACCATGTCAATGGTTTATCTTCACGTTTTATGGTTAGTTCACCATAGAAAGTTTCCATTCACTTTTGACTATTGATTACTTGTAGTGCAGGTCACAGAAACACCGAAAAACACTTCCAAATAAAACTTCTAACGCGGAGAAGCAGCCATGATCAAATTAATTTAAATGTAAACACATAGAGATGTCATGATGCGTGCGTAACATTTATGTGGATAATAAAACAAAGAAGCTTTAAGAAGAAACAAATAAACTTTTCTAAAGTTATGTAACTAGCTTTTTTAAACCGGGTTCGCCAGTCAAACTCATATTTTCATCTATTATAATTAATTTTATTGTTGACGTCCTTCAAACTCAGCCAGTTACTTGCCCTCAAAGAACTGGATGTTTAAGTAAGATGAATTAAAATAGTGATTTATTTATGCCGGATAACGAACTACCGGATACCGGATATTCGGATAGCATCTATCCGGCCGGATATCCGATACATTTCTAGAACCTATGGATTTGGTTATGTTCATCGTTTAGTCAAAGTTAAGTTTCAGTTGAACTTTTGCATTAATTGTCCTGCTTCTCCGATGCTTTCATGAAATCAAATCACAAGTTTCATAACCACCATTGTTATTTTCAATGACATAAAGATCATTTAATTTATCATGATTTTATTTGTCAAGTGAAATTTGAAGAATATGACAGATGCCTATAAAAATTTGGGCAACACAACAAATGGAAGATTAAAATTCTCAAATTCGATGAAAATAAACATTTTGTGGATTGTTTTGAAGACATTATTTCTCAATAAAAACATGTCGACTATGCAGAAAATTGTAGCTAGTGACTAAGCAACATTTTATTTGGTTTTATCTGAAACCAAAGACCATAGTAATAAAATATTACTAAAATATCAACAAGCGGAGAAAATCCGACTCTAAAATTTTCTACATATTTAATATACAACAAGCAACCATTTTTATGTGGCGCTTATAAATAAAATAATGAAAAATGAAAAATTAAAATGCAGGCACACCACCGAAGCTAACTCCTGTTCTCATTAAGATCACCACAGGAGACGTTTTGAACTAAGAATCTGAAATGATCATGATAACAACCATCATGATAACAATGATCATCTCACAGTCAACATTAGCACCCTTTATCCATTTAATATGAACATATTAAGACCAATTTTAAGCGTCTTATAAGCTAACAAAAACCCCCAAAAAACAACTTCTATTGAATATTAAGGCAACCTATGCTTGGAGGCACACACAACTGGTTGAGTACAAATATTGAATAAAATTCAAACAACAAACGTCATGAATAATCTGAATTTAAATTTTGTAATCGAAGTCGAACAAACAGAATTTTATGACATCGACTTCACAACATGGAATGATCCTTCAAGCAGGCGATAACTATCGAGCAGATAATGAGGAGCACCTGGCAAATATTAACAATTTAAAAAATAAAGTTCAATTTTATTCAATGATTTCATCTCAAACCTCGATCCCAAGAGTGGTAGCAGCTATGGCGATTGGAATTGGTCCAGCGGATGCGAGCATTTTTTTTACGCAACCCTGAAAAAGTTCACAATTTAAATGATTGGCTTCATGGATCATAACTTGAACTCATACGTCTGTGTTGAAGGTCCCTGAAGTTCCCTTAATGCATCCATCAAAATCAGTCAGATCATTGGTTGAGTTGAAGAAGGCAGAATTTTTTTGTTTCTTTACGCAGCAAGAAATAGGAACTAAATGATTTTTTAATCCAGGATGAAGTGTAATATATACATCAGATGCGTTGGCTCTCCTATACTTCTCCTCTAGGCTCTTGTAATCTTCGAAGCCAACAATTCCGCAACAATCAAACTTTAAAATGAAAATTGAATTAACGAATGCATTATTTCAAATACATCAATAAGAAATCATAAGATTGTCAACAACAAACTCACGTAGTTCTGCGTGAAGTACCAGGCCCTTCCATTCTCATTGTTTGGAGGTAACATGTAGCCAGTATCGGATATGTACACGTCTACGAATTTGTTGATGTTTGTTTGAATCAGAATTTTATGAATAAAAAACATTTTTACCATCTTCAGTAAAGTTTCTGAGTGGAGATACTTTTCCTGCCAGCTGAAATAAAAATGATACCAATTAAAGTTTTGACATTGTTTTTACATTTCTTATTACTAATTATTATTATTCCTATTTCTTTTTGTAAACCAAGTTAAAATGGCAGTGACCCGCTTATTCCACAGTTTGTGGATCGAAGTAAGTAAAAAACGACTGTAATAATGTAATAATGATAACTGCCTCCTCTTTGTCTCACTGGTTGTTTCCTTAGTGGAGCAACCTGTTTATATTTTCCATCGCCAACAATTTAATTAGTTTAATCAATAATCGTTTCATGCTTTTCTGTATTTTAATCTTAATTTTCCACATCAAATAAGTAAAGCTTGAAATTTGTCGGTGTGCTTGTTCCGAGTCACCATACAAAGTGAGTAGAAAAATCTTCCACTGGCTCATTCCGCAATGTCCAGGAAGATACGATTCAAATGTAAACGAATCCATAGACATTTAAGCATGAATTCATACAAAGCAATTGAGTTTATAGCAAGTTATAATTAAAAATCTGAATTACTTTTTCCGGAAATGCTGCTACGATGACAATCAGAGCTATTTCGGCTCCGAAGAGGAGGATCATAATTATGGCGTACTGAAGTCATTGAGGTTATGGTTAGATAACTGAATCAATAATTTAGTGAACATAACTGAACCATCATTAAATCTGCTTCAATTAACTTACAGTGACGAGAAGACATGTTGATCCTGAAACCGCTCCTGCGAATCCGATGAAGGAAATGACTGTTGTGATGCAACCAAGAACTATCATGAAGATTGCAGCTCCGTCCGTCATGTCCCCAAAAGTTTTGACCAACTCCTTTTGGAAATCCTCCGAAAGATGGGCAACCATTCTGAAAACTCCATTGGGATCGACTTTTAGACCAATCCCAAAGCCCAGCATAAGAAGTCCAATGACCTGTCGGAAGTTGGATTAATAAGTTTTAAATAAACATTTACTTCAACAAAATACCAACAAGGAAAAGAGCAGTCAAAATCCCGAGGATAACACGAAAGAATGTTCGACAACCGTTAGCCATGGTTGGGGGAATTTAGAAGAATGATTTTTTCTTTGAGAAAGTTTTTCTTTACAACAGGGTTGTTGATAGAACGCAGAAAAATATCGACTTCACTGAAGAACTGTAACAGGTCATGGACGGCTGATTTCATAAATGAATGAGGACGTGGCTTGCAACAGCAGGTAGCTTTGCTGGGCGGTATTCAATGGAGCTGTATTGGTAAACATTCTTATTCAGGTGGACATTAAGAGTCATAAGCACGTGCTTATCGTTGGACAATTTATTTCTTTTTTCAATGATTTAAATATATTTATATCCTTCAGCATCCTTCACCATGAAATGGTCATATTTCGTCATTTGTGACTATTCGAAGCAGCCTGAGTCGATTGAAGCCTTTGTTGCACCTGAACATTTCATTGTTCTGAGTCAATTTGTTTGTCTCCTGCTTGTTAAGGCTTGCATGCTGACGTTATTACATTCTTTCGAATTGATTTCCGTCACAAACATTTATAACAATCCCCCACTTCTTTGAAAATAACCAACAAATTTACGCACACTGAAATAAAATAATGCGACTGGCGTATACAGTCAGAGATTACATTCGTGAGATTAATTCCAGATATAAATGTAAATTTACTTTGCTGAAATTAAAACAAAATAATACAAAATTAACATTAACATAAAGTTTAATAAATTCTGTTCCATGTTTTTGTGGCTTGCTAATTTGTTGAAAATCCACAGCATTTAAATCGAAAACATTTTTTAGAAGTAAGTACTTCGATTCTCGATCAACTTTGCAGACCCAATTTCCTGCAGGAAGCCTTAATTTAACAATTCTTCGAAGCACAAATAAATCACGCAGAAAGAGAAGCAATTTATGGAAACATTCATTGCTTGAGATGAATACAAATATTCAAAAATATTTAAGTGGATTGTTGTACAAATACAAACAAGTGCAGAACATAATCTTAATGCAGCAAATCTATTACTTGTCGTGGTGGAGAATCAAGAAGGGTGTGTCGTTAATAATTATAATTTGGCACCTTTTCGAACCCATAATTATATGCAGCGATGTATGAGGCACCACTTAAACAATCATTTGCTTATTCGAGGAATTTTTGTGAAATTAAAGGTAAAAACCGACAAAGACATGAAGCAGCAAGTTTTCAAGTTCATCAGAGAAGTCGAAATTGAAAACAGAAAAACGGGCGTTATTAATTATTTTTATTTGCGCACCTTACACTTGCATAATATTCAGAGGTGTGTTGCTCTGGTTAAATGTAAACATAGATATTCCATAGAATTAATAGCACCTATGCATTAAAACATGATTTGCTAAAATATGCTCGTCATTTAGAAGAGATTGTTTTATCAACCATCATTTCATGTAACCCTGAAGCTGGTCTTTGGACACTCCGGGATTCAACTACATTTTATGAAGGGTCGATTTTTATGCCTGGTTGTCGAGGGTTGTCTTTTTGAAATTAATTGTCATTATAATTGTCATTTATCAGCATAGCATGCATACACCATAATGCCAGTCACTTGCATACAAACTGCTTTTTATTCTATTTCGTTACTTAATTCAACAGATTTTATTCATTCCACTAACTATGCTCGTTAAACTATACTCATTAAATAAATACAAACTACAAGTTTTTATGTTGAACACATATTTTATTTTGAAACAACAAACACTTTTACGAGTTCAAAGTTCAAACTTTACCAGTTTATTTCATTTTGTTTCTATCTATACCATCTATCTACATGGGCCATTTCACACCCCTTGGCTGGCCAAATCACAAATAAAAATTGGACGTCGACGTTTGGACGTATTTAAAACGCTTAAGTGGATGCTTGAAAAACAATGTCTTCTAAATGGAGAGCTTTTTTAAACAAAACATGTTTAAAGGAAAATGTTGAGCCGTTAAGTTGTTAATACCTAGACGCTGCTTACTGATTCGACATTTTTACTTAAATAACTTATTTTAAAATAAATTCGCCAATTTTACGAACCATTCGTTTGCAGAATTACAAATAAGAGTCCTTAGAATTTCAATTAGATATAATTAATTACAATTAGATCTGAAATTGGGCTGACAAATTCAATCGTTAGCTGGTTAAATTTCAGCGGCTAGTAAGTGTAAGTAAGAAAAATTTATTATTATATTTCATTATATTTCAGATTAATTCGTGTTGTTGTAAATTCAAAATAATAATAATTATTATTATTTTTATATCGAATGGATATTTTCAACTTGATAAATATTTGTGATCCATAAGACCTAATGTTGTAAGACTTTGTATTGTCTCTCAAGTCACTTCTAAAATTAAGTGGCTTGAATTAATGAAATGACTTGATTTTTTATTGTTAAAGAAACGTAAGGCAAGGTAAGGCAAGGTGAGCCACTCAATGAAATATTGCAATTCCTTAGTTTTCTTATTGCTTTAATTTACAAAATGTTTATGGTTTGGTTACAACGGTTTATGCACTTACATTTACATAGTCACCCTATGTACATCCTATGTACATCCTATGTACACCCTATGTACATCCTATGTACATCCTATGTACATCCTATGTACACCCTATGTACATCCTATGTACATGATTATGTACATGATTATGTAACATTACATCCGGTGACTAACGTAACATTATTAATCAATTAAATCATCATGCCCTTGTCAATCCTTTGTGAGAAAAACAGTTCAAATCTGTTTCTAAGAAGATCGCAGGGCATGTTACTAAAAATAAGCAACTTTTGAATAAGTAATTCATCTGGTAGAATGTCATGGAGAAAATTGTGCGTGTGTTTATTCTTGGATTTGAATTTATTTTATTGAACGTTTTTAATCATTTTACACCAAAATAAAACAAATTATTGTAGTTTTGTGGAGGTGAGGAAATGTCCATATTTTTCCGATTTTGTCACTAGTTGGTCTGTAATGAAAAGTAGTTCTAAGTCAGAATTGTTGTTTCCCAGTTCAAAATTTGTGAGTGATTGTCGTTCTACTTTCACTTATTGTTCCGGTTGCAGAACAATATCTATGAAAAGATTTGGAATTTCCATCCTAACTCTCATTTATTTATCCTTCATCGGGGAACTTGATATGCAGAAAAAGTCTCCTATTAAGTTGTACGGCTTCATTGAAGCTAACCATAATTTTAACGACCACAGCCTTCAACTACTGCATTGTTTTCTCATTTTCAACGTCTCTCTTTTTGGCAGTTTACTTCAGGCCGAGCCTCGATTTAATAAAAAAAATAATGACGATGATAATAAAATAACAGTAACAACGACGTAATGCCGCACAAGTATTCGTTCAAAAATGCTAAACAAATGCATGGATGCTTGGCAGAATAAATATGATAACATTGCCTAATGGAAGTGATTGAAGCGTGGAACAGAAAAATTGCGAGAGGTCAGAAAAGAATTCAAGCATGAAATGTTTTCAGATTAATGAAAAGATAGACTTCATTAAGTGTCCTACGATACACTGTAACAGACTTAAATGCAATGGTTAAAAACAACTCCACGAGTAATTGACAATCAGCATTACATTCATGACTCCACTCCTTCCGAATAAATGTGAAACTACTGAATATTTGCACCGAGCGAGGTTTTATTACGACCAAATATACTTATTGAATTTTTAGTCAAAAATAATCTACTTCAAGAATATGTTCAAATAATAATTATTATATTAATAATATTATTGTAATAATATTAATTATTTATAAAACATTGTAACAATTATAATAAAAAATATTTTAAAATATTAATTATTATATAATATATATTTATAATTTAAATAATTTTTATAATATATTAACTAATAATTAAATAATATATGTTAATAATATATATTATCTAATAATATGTAATATTTGTAATAATAATATATAATTATTATTATTATTACAAACTTGGTCCCATCACAATGCCAATCCTCTTTTATGCGCAACCCCTGGATACACTTGCATTGGTACGAAAGGCATGCTTTTAATAAACAATTCATTTGTTTTTGGACAAAATTAAAATTTAATATTTTAATATGTTAATTTTCATAAACATGCCGCATTTTATTTTATCATTTCCGTCAGTAAGTATTTTAATCGCTCCGCGCAAGGGACGTAGTCTGCAAATCGATTTACGAATTCTTCACTAAGATAGGTTTGTTTAGCCATGAGAGGACGAAAGGTATGACAAGGATGTCGGAGGCTGCGGAAGCGGCCTCGTTCTGGATCTGTCACATGAGAAGCCAATGAAAGTCCTCTGAAACCACTGTAATTAGGCTGGAGAAAGGCGTCGATCTCCGGTATGAATAGTCCACTGAAAGGAAGAGACCGATTCCTCGGCCTAAGAGATGCGAAATTGTCGAGAGTAACCTGCCGACTGCGGACATTATCGACGACGATTCAAACGAAGTCGATTAAAAACCTGCGGCCGTTGTTTTGAAATTTTCTATCTCCCGACTGGCGCTACAAAGAAATATAATTGTTTGCACTTGTTGTGCTGCATGAAGAAGCCACCATGGACGCGGCGGGCAACCGAGGTGGACGCGATCGACACAGGACGGCCAAAGAGAGCCTCGCATGGTCAACGATAGCTGGCTCCTAAAAGATTGTGTAAGCGACATAAAGAAACCAATGACAGTTTTCAGAGTCGCTCCAGAGTCTCTCCAGACCAGGCAGTAAAGACCGGTGTAAGAAGGCCAACAAGAGCCTCTCACGAAGATCACGTTGGGTCTCGAAGAAAACCTTTTCGTTGGACATCCGGCTGTCGCGGCCCGCCCTCCGAAAAAGGCAGGAGACTTGCATAGCCGAAACGTTTGAAGACTAAGGCAACTCCTCTCGACGATCACCAATTCTGAGTTTAAAAAACAATCCATCAATGCATTGGTGGTATCTACTCTTGATGTGCATTGAATGATGCATCGCAGGGCTTCATTTTCTTTCTTCAGATGTTTTATTTCTATAAAATATATATAAAATACTTCTCTTCGTAACTCTAAGGTATTCATTTGCCTACTTTGTATGGACGAAATTAGTGAAACATTTGATTTGTTTTTTAATTTGTTACTTAAATTTTCCATTTAATTTGTTGCACTTTGATTAAAAATTATTTGGTAATTTTTCCACTTAAAACGTTTGCTCTAAGACGTATCTAAGAAATATAGGAGGTTTTTAAAGCCATAATTAAAGTTATTTAAATAAAATATTTCGAACTTTTTACCGTCATTTTGATCTTCACACACCAAAGTGTTGTTTTCCCTCAAATTTGTAATCATTGCGAATGAAATTGTGAGTGTAGTAAAGGAGAACCTTGAGAACCCCATTTTACCCCACTTTCCCTTACGCATGCTCAATTCTGTTATAATTTTAAAAAAGCAGCCTTAGTTCTTCAAGACGAATGCTTTTAAAACCTTGTGATGCAATTATTTACTCCCTCTTAAACATACAACACATACAAAATATACATATACACACAGAAAATTCATACAGAAAAGCGTCTTCCTTGATTGATTCTGTTCATAATGAGATGTTGATCCTCTTCATAAGGAGATGTTGATCCTCTTCACAAGGAGATGCAAACTTGTAGGTGACATCTTTATCTACGTCAGTAAGTTGTTTCCATGGCAGCAAGACGTGGTTGTTGTTTGGTTGACACCTAAGTGGAGGATTTAAAGGAACATTAATCCTCGCTATGACGACCGGGTTGTGCATTTTCTGAGGTGGGTGACCAGCTCGACTCCTACACTTAGTGACCAATAATTATTAAAATGATTATTTACATAGTTATTTATCTTGAAGATAATGTAATGAAATTAGAAGCTTCAAATTAATGTCCATGAAAATATCTCCGCAAGGACTTGCAGGGGTTAAATAATTGATTCCAATAATTTCAATAATTTCAATAATTTCGATTAAAACCTTAATAAAAAACAAGAAGTAAATATTTGCTGAAATATGTGCAACGTTGCACTGAACCTCACAAACTTCTCGTGATCGAAGCAAACGAAAATTCAAAAGCATTGTTGCGTTTCATTACCAAGTACGACGTTTTATATTTATTTATAAATTATGAAATATTTTTATAAATTACTTAATTATTATTATTAATTGCTTAACTTAAATTGTTCAGCTTTTCCTATAATTTGTGAAATGTAATTCAACAAAGAACATTTCACATTTGAATGAATTCAATATTTAATTTTAGCTGAATGACAACATCACCAGCTTTACTGTTGTTGAATGCATCAGGAGACAACAATCGTTCGCAAGACAAACATGATGCATCAGAGAAACATTACCTTGGAATAACTTCAACATTTAGTTCATTTATTTGCCAAAACATCAACACTGACTCTTCTTTCAATTCATTCTTTCGTATGAATAAGCTACTTTTTATAATAAACATTTTGTTATTATTGTTGTTGCTGTTGTTATTTTTTTTTCAATTATTTTCTCAGACGGACAAGCACAATCACGGATCAAGAACCTCAACCAATATTTAAACCTCCCCTTGTGGGCCTGAGAGAACCCCGGGATATAATATGCAAACCACAGCACAATCAACATTTAAAAGTCAATCCTGCATTACACCATAAAAGTCATCGCTACAAGCCAACTCTTTTCTGCCATACTCCATTTCGAATCATCTCAGAATCATCTGGCAGCAAGCATGCAATATTCTTCCTCAGTCCTCTTGCTTTTGAAGAAGGAAGACCTTGCTCTGGAAGTTCTGGCCTTGAGGTATTCAAATGGAATTATTATTATTAATAATATTACTTTTGATATGATTATTATTATGGAATTTTCACATTATTCCTCTCGGCTTTCCAGTCGCTGTAAGATGAATGCGGAGCACTACCAGTGATTGATCCAAGCACTTTCCGTAAAATGTGGGCAGTGCCCAACAAGGAGATTTTATGAATCTCCGAAACCTTAGGACGTCCTGGTATCAACTCCACTCCTTTCGCGAAGTCTTTTCTCAACGTTCCGAGTGCTCCTACAACTACTGTGACGAAAACTATTGGTTTTCACACTTCACATCCGCTTAATTTCGATCTCCAAATCCTTGTACTTGCTAATTTTTTCAGCTTCTTTAAGCGCCATGTTTTTATCGTCAGGGATTAAAACGTCAATTAGCAGACAAGACTTGGATTTTCTTTCATGGATGGCAATGGCAGGTCTGTTGGCTAAGATTTTTCTGACCGTGATTATTGCGTAGTCCCACAAGATGATATTTTCGTTTATATTTACCACACTTCGGGGTGTGTGTTCGAACCATTTGTTGGGAACTTCACAACCAAGCTCACGGCATACTACCCAATGAACACGGCTGGCCACCCTGTTATGTCGGAGCAAATATTCGGTTGATGCCTGCAATCTGCCGTTACGTGGCTTACGGTTTCTTGGGCCTTGCCACAGAGTCTGCAATTGCCACCGATCTGCTTCTTTAAGACCTTAAGTTGGTGGTATCTGGTATTGAGTGTCTGGTCCTGAGGTGCCACGATCAAGCTTTCACCTTTTTTTTTCTCTCTCCTTTGAGCCCTGCACTTCTTAACCAAGCACAACTTGCTTCTTTGTCAACAAAATGTTGTTCAAGGCTGCAAAAAATCGTATACACATTGCTTTCTCCTGCACTTCTTCTATTCTCTCCTTCTCTATGATGTCCTTCAGCATCACTTTCGCTGGTTCGAGCTGTTGACAAAAGCAAATATTTATTCTTTATTGCCTTTGCTTCCTTCAGGAGAGAATATTTTGCCTTCCCATCCTCATGTTTGTTTTACAAGCCTGCAAACCTGTTTCTGCCCTGCTCAATATAATCACTGAAGTTGACCATTTAGTTGACCATGGAGCAGCTGCAAGAAGACATCAACTGAACATGTCTCCTACTTCCATTGCGCCTCTTAATGTTCAGCCGACTAACATCTTTCGGACGATGAAGCCCATGCATTGTAAGAAGCTTTTATTATTATTATTGTTATTATTATTATTATTATTATTATTATTAATTAACATTTTATTCACTACTGAACTCAGATGGTTGTCAGTTGTAACAATTCTATTGTTAATCTACAACTTTCGACGTCGTTCAAATATTTGAATTTGTATGGTTGTTGTTTATTTATTTGTTTCATCAATTTTATTATTCACAACCAACCAACCAGTTTCAGTCCGACGAACCATCTCTTTTGAATTCATAGTCAGCCCCTTAAAAGTACTTAAAACCCTATTAACGTGATGACATTCACACATTAATACGATTTATAAACAATTTGAAACAATCGAACTTAGTAGAACTAAGACTAAAAATATGTTTCTTAATTGAGGAATATCTTCTTAATTCCTTAAAATGCCATTATTAACTTAAATTACAGTGGTCTTCAAGGATTGTCCCCTTCACTTTAATTTTATTTTTAAAAGCCTTCAGGGCCGCCGACAGAAATTTCGAACCCCTCGACACAGCGGCCCTCAAACCATTTTTACTTTTAAAAATTTGTCATAATAATATTATAAGCTCATATTTGTCGATATCGACTCTGTTTAAAACAATTGTTTTCGTTATTGCAAAAATGCGGTTATAATAGCGAAAATATTTCTATGGCTGACTAGGTCTGGTAGTAATATCGTTACGTAGGCATAATTTATAAACTTCACATAACTGATTATAATATTTTTAAGACCCGGAGGTGCCCTAAAGAATTGCCGGGTCCCTGAGCAATTGTCCCTCCCGCTCCGCAAGTACTTTATTCCATCAGATGAGTGCCAAATATATCAAATACCCAAATTATTTATGCAATAAATACAACATTATTTTTTGCTTTTTCTGACTTTGGAATCTGAATTTGAGGTCCGAATTCTCTTTCTGACATCAACCCTGGTAGAAACGGATTCGGTCAGATTTTGAACCGATTTGATGCGTGCATGTTGGCTTTTGGGCTGCGTTCCTGCGTGCGGCGGTAATGGCAACAGTCGTAACGTGTCGTGTTCGCAACCCAGCTTGAGAGCCAGAGAGCGCCCTCGGGTAGGGGCGCTGTATAAATGGCAGATCGATTAAAAATGCCTTCACATCCCACTCGGATGCATAAGTCACTTAAAAGATCGGTTAAATACAAATTATTTATTAAATTCCCAACACATCCGATGATTAAATTTGTTTATTCAATCAGTTTATCCTTCAAACAGCGGCAGTTTTACATCCTCAATCGTTATCAAACAAATTTATTGTTACTTCAATCTGAAAGCTATTTAATTAATTATTTTGTAATTGGTAATCATGCAATAAATCGATTAAGTTATTTAATCGATCAATTACTTTCAGACATGGAGTATACCACTTATAAATGTTATTGTCAGATCTTTTGCTTTCACCAACTACACCTCACTATGTTCTATAACTATGTACCTCACTATGTTCTATAACTATGTACCTCACCTTTGTCAGAAAGCGACCTCATTTTGAACAAATCCTCGATGACGGCATGGATGTAGGCAGTCTGCTGGTAATTGGAAAGGCTCTTCAGCTCAGGATTGTCTCTTACAACTTCCATAAACTTATCATCCGGTCAATCTAACGAGTTGCCCATCGGTGTGATTTCTGCCATTGCAATCCGTACAGTCGTTTCCGGTTTGGACTACCACAACTTCCTTCGTGTGTGTCCACTCCTCATCTCTCCATCAACTCCATCAACTTCATCAACTTCATCAACTTCATCAACTGAAGCAGCGATCTCAAACTCAACATCCCCAAACATATCTGCACCAGTTGCTCATTCACGAACGAATGATAGATCTCAAAAAGTATCACCACTTACAACATTCAACAAACAACCAATCACAAGTCCCCATCACCTCATTCACCTCCGCTGCTTATGAGATCATCTTCGTTCAACTTCCATCATTAACTTGCTCCAATCCACAAATCATCCTCACGTACCGAGGTCTTCAAAGGCTTCAGCAACCTCCTCAACCCCATTCCAAGTCATCCTGGACTTATAATCCGTTTGAAAAGTTTTATTTAGAGACACATCATTTCAAGGTGAACTTTTGAGATTCAAGAAAAGAATAATAAACTTCTGTTGATCCATCTGGTGATGGATGCATTATTTATGTGGATTGGTGAATGGATGCATGTAAGTATTAGTGTGCATTGGATTGGTGAATGGATGCATCGATGAACGTTCCTTTGCAAGAAAAAAAGGAACTTTATATGTTCGCGGCACGGTTGCAATGAAAATCAAGTATTAGTATTTATTTATTCATTTATTAAATTTCAGTTCGTCCCAACAATAAAGTTTATTTCATTGTTCGAATGATCTTTACGAGTAACACTCGTACCTGAATAGATTATGTTAATGAGCTCCTCATAAATTATGTTAATTTCCTTAAATTTATAAAATTTCCTTAGCACCAACAAGTCTTCCAAGGTTTCTGAAGCGATTCTCGGAAACGCCACGCGTAATGCGAATAAAATCGTTTACAATCTGTCTCAATCAATGCAAACATAAATTATGATGATGAGCTTCATTAAAAATGCATGTGGGTGGAAACTTTTAAAATTCAGCGAATCGGAGGACGTTTCGTCAACACCTGGAGGGTGCACACCTTCAGCTTTTGAAGACGAAGCTCACAGGTCACCGAAGAATTTCAAGAATCGACGGACATCCGTGAAGAAAATCCTTGAAATGAATTACTTTACAGCTTCATGTTCGTGTCAATTTACGTAATTTGGAATCGACCACCAAGGGAGAAGCTTGCAATTAGAACAAAATGAATGCTCGAAAGTGTTGATTAATTGAATGAGATGCACTCGGTTCTTATTTAAGAGACTGGTGCTCCTCACGTGTCCACGTGTCGGATAACTGGAGTTTCATGCGGTGAGATGTTATTTTCAAGTTATTTGGAATCACATCTGTTTTACGCTGTGTAAATTTCATCACATTAAACGGGATTGCATGTATGCTCGTGAAGTTATTCGTTACTTTGTGATAAGCTCGAGAATGTAAATGGCTCATATTGCATCTATGTTGCAAACCATCCGGAAATAAACACGAATGTTGAAGAAATAAATATTTTGATGATGTAATTATAAAGGTTGAATGGGTGAATGAAAATATTTTTCACGAACGATGATGAGAATGATTCTCTTTTTAAAGTTCTGGAAACATCTCGCTGCAAATCGACAAACAGCTCTTCTGCTGATCGTCTGAGATCGTCTTCGTCATGAAAAGAACGACATCACGTGACTGAGGAAACATGTCCGACGTGGACAACAGAATCACTTTGAACATCGGAGGTATTCGACATGAGACCTACAAAGCCACACTTAAAAAAATTCCCGCCACTCGCCTCTCACGTCTGACCGAGGCATTGGCCAACTACGATCCAGTCCTAAACGAGTATTTCTTTGACAGACACCCAGGTGTCTTTGCACAAATCCTCAATTATTACAGAACAGGCAAACTTCACTACCCAACCGATGTTTGTGGTCCTTTGTTTGAAGAAGAACTTGAGTTCTGGGGCTTGGATTCCAATCAGGTTTGTCGAGTATTGTTGAGGAAAAAGTTTGCTTTTATGAAAAATAAAAATTAACTTGAATTTATTTACTTTAATTACTAATATTATTTTTACCATTTTTATTTCTTTGTGTTGCTTCGACATTTGCAGATCATTCGTGCACATTAATTCCTTGAATATGAATTCATCTTCCATACTTTTGTAACAAATCTCCTTAAATTTGCCGACCTCGAAAAACAATTTTTCAGATTTAATTTTTAAATAAAATTATTAAATACAATAAATTATAAAATGATGATTCAGCATCAATGCCAAAACACAGTTGAAAAAACCTGATTGATTTCCGAAGTTCAAATTGTTTTCATCTCAGGTTGAACCATGTTGTTGGATGACCTACACGACGCACAGAGACACGAGAGAAACTCTTCAAATCCTCGACCGGTTGGATTTGGACAGCGACAAACCAACAGACGAGGAAATCATGAAAAGGTTTGGTCTCGAAGAAGAATTCAGAACAGGCAGTTTAAATTGCTGGCAGAAAATGAAACCGAAAGTGTGGCTACTTTTCGAAGAACCAAATTCCTCCGTGGCAGCCAAAGTAAGTGATTTACACCGAGTTGAAGCACTTGGAGCGAGAAGTATTTGTGTCTTCAAATCCACGATGAGAGTTGGTTTGTAGTTGCATAAAATATTTACATCATGGCGTAATAATTCGGACGAAGTTTAATGGGAGGATAATAAAGACGAATTAGGTGGACACTGTCGTTAAGCAACGTTTTGCTAATGGACTCCTCCTACGTCCAGCGTGAGCAGCAGCCCATCAACCAATCCTTTTCAACAACCAAAATATCAACCATTCAGTTTCATCAGCCAAAATATCAACTAATCCGAAAAGCAGCCAATCCAAAGTTCATTTCTCAAATTCACTCATTAAATTTTCTTCTTCGAAAGGAGATCGTTTTTTTTGCGCAGGCAGTTTAAAAGTGGACTTAAATTTAAAGGCAGCCTACAATGTGTTATGCAGCACTGCAGGTGAGCCTCAGACAACAATCAATAAGCAGGTCTCCTATCCACAGATACTTTGTGCCATTCAAACCTGAAATTTCAACTAATCCGCCATTCTATCTCCTTTAATCTGATTATCTAAGTGAAATGATCACATTTAATAATTTGATTTTTCTGTTTATTAATTCGGAAATGACGTGCTGTGACGAATCAGACTAAAATTCTTTTTTAATCTTTTATGTTTTCGATTAATTTGAAACTCCTTGAAAAGATTTAATGGTTGAACGAATGAATGAGTGGAAGAAGGAATGAATTAATTAACCGAGTGAAGCTGCAACTTAAAACGCTCGACGTCGAAAAGTGAGTTTGCAAAACAGGGAAAACAAAACAGGTGGTCGACATCCAACAATGGAATTAACACCAAGCACGTGACGTAGAATATTTCCAAAGATGAATTCCACGAATTCGAAGCAATTTCGTTCCAACTCAAAGAACAAAAACAAGGAAAAATACTCAAAGAACCACACCAGTGAAACATGGCAGGCAAGTCACGTGTTCATGTTCCTAGTCCTGATTGGTCGAAAAGTTTTTAACGTCCGATTGTTTTCGAGAGATAAGATAAACAGTGGATCACGTGATGACGAGGAATCAGTGGTTGTCATGGTTATGAAATGTCTTCTGGGCACGAATGAAACGTTCTGAATAAATGGCGTAAGTAAACACGGAGAAGGAAGAAGAATTCACGGATGGATGTGAATAGTTGTGACGGTTTACGGTTGTGACGGTGAACAGAAATAATCATAAATATAAATAAAATAATTATTGTTGTACGATCTAGGTTGAACTAGGTTGTACGATCATCATGCTCCACTTAAGTAAAACTTTATCCACTCGAATGATCACGCGGATATGCTCGAATGAATTGGACTTCTCTAATTTAATAATGAAGTCGTCTTCATGGTGTGACGTCATCCAGAAGAATTTCTGAATGTCAAAAGGGAATCGAAATGTGAAATTGCATGATAAACAATGCATGAAGTGCACGGTGATGTGAATGAATGATGCATGATTTGAATGAAGTGCATGAGTTCGATGGATGAGTGCATGAGTTCGATGGATGAGTGCATGAGTTCGATGGATGAGTGCATGAGTTCGATGGATGAGTGCATGAGTTCGATGGATGAGTGCATGAGTTCGATGGATGA
>MPNW01000093.1:196632-206835 GCA_011800805.1 Hirudo medicinalis
ATCACTTCATCCGTTTTTTGAATTTACTTTATTTATAATTGGACATCCGACAGCGGGAGGTTTTCCCTTCAGGATGTTTCCTACTCATGGTTGACATTTTATTGAAGATTGATTTGATTTAATAAATGAAAAAAAAAAAAAAAAAAATATTTGTGCGTGTGTTGAAAATATCCTGCCACCCAGTGAGAATAATCTCTCCACTGCTGCAATCCATGGCTGCATGTAACCTTTTTATGAAGGGTTATCAATTTAGAGAACACTCCGCGCTTTCTGGACTTCATCGCTCATCCAGTATAATTTAAATTGAGGGTGGATGCTGCTGCAGGTTGAGCATCAGTGTTATTGTTCATGTCATAAAATCTTCGTCTTATTCCAGCTCTCAATTCACTAATTAGCGGTAATGGATTTGTAGTGTCTTCCAACAGAGCATTTAGCTGGTTCACAATAACTGCCAACATTGGGAGTAAATATCCAAAAACTGTAGCTTTTTCCCCTTGCAAAATGTCCAGACCGAATGCTACAGGACTCATTTCTTTCACTTATTCCTTTATGAACACTTTATTTGATTCGCCTTCAATTAATTTAGCGAATGTTCAGTCCCATAAAATGAAAAGTGCTTGAATGCTTTCACAAAATTTGACCCGCTGTCAGTGACTGCGCACATTATGTTTGTAGCGAGAGTCCATAGAAAGTTAAAACAAACAAAAGCTGAAAACAAAGGTGAAAAAGCTATTAATTTTTTTAAATATTATATAAAATATTTTTTAATATTAAAAGATTCGAAAAAAGTATTGGTATCGAGTATCGCTAGCTCCAAAAAGTATCGGCGTTACCAATACCGATATTCAAAATGTATCGGTGATAGTATCGCCACGTTACCAATACTGCGATATCAACAACCGTGCTTAAATAATGCATGACTCACTTGATGGAAAATTCTAATTTTGTTTTTCTTGAATACTACACTTTGATGACTAATCTTTGAATAACGAATTTCCATTCTTCATTGTACAATATTGAATACATCGACATTCAATTATCGATATTCTTAATAACCTTAAATACAGGGTTGTATTTACTCTGCAAAAGTATTGGCAATAATTATTCTTAATTAATTATTAGAATTACTATTATTAGTTACCATTACTTTTAGTATCCTTACTTTTTTAAAGATGAAATGTTGTGGTTTGAGTGGACCAGACGATTATAAGGTGTTGAAGTTCAAAAAAAACAGGAAAACGGGCTCAGCAGTTCCTCTCAGTTGTTGTAGCTTCGAAGTCGACGTCTTTGAAAGTGTTGGTCAGCAAATATTCGATGAATGTGCGACCGATGAAGACAAAATCTACCAAGATGTAAGGTCTTCAATTTCCTTCACTAAATACATGTTAATTTGAGAATGTTTTATTAAAATTTATTATTTTTATTTACATCAAGGGATGTTTTGCACCAATTTGGAGATCTCTTAATCCCTACAGTAAATTCTCATACTTGTTATTTATGCTGCTGGCATGCACAGAAGTATGAGTCACATTATATTAATGTCTCTTTAAACAATTTGTCGATTTCTTTGCTTTTCAGATTATGATGATGTACGCGGCTTGGAAGATAATCGATACTCACTTGGAATGATTGGCAGAATACGTTATAAAAATTAATTGTTTCACAACGATTCATAAATGGGCAGACATAAAAGCACGAAATTATTTATTTTAAAAATAGCAAAACCTTTAATCCCAGCAAAACTTTCAAGAAAAGACTAAAAAAACAGAAAAATGAAATGGTGGAAAACTGGATAAAAATAGCATCGGCGAATTGAAAATATATTTAATTCTGATAAGGAATACTTAAACAATGCATATCGATCTCCTCTCGTGCATATTTTTTATTAATATTCAATATTTCCCAATAAAGTGCAATTAATGCTTAAAATCTGTATCCTTTGGTGACAACTTAAATTGATTTGAAATATCGCTTGGAATATTATAATGTTTTATATATTTGATGTCATTTTATGATTTCAGAAAGTTTATCTAACATTTAACTATATAATGTTAGAAATAAACATAGCTTCATATTACATAATATATTTGTGTTATATTGCCTTGGCTTCCATTTTATGGACAAACAGCTTCAGAAGAGAAGAACGTTTTATAGGAACCTTTCGGCCCCTGTCTATTGAGGTTCTCTGGAGCCCCATAGGTACTAAGATTTCTGCTCGGCTCTGTATATCTTCTCCCTTTCTTTTCAACAAATCCTCTTTTACGGACCTTGGAATTATTTTAGACTCAGATTTAAAATTCAAAGAACACATCCTTTCACGGGTCAAGAAAGCAAACATGGTGATAGGTATAATGGTAAAATTTTAGTCGTTTGTCGGATTTTGCTTTTATGGGTTTGTACAAGTCTTTGATGAGGTCATAGTTGGAGTATGGAGTGCAGGTATGGAGCCCATAGAGACAGGGACTGATTGAAGTGATTGAAGGAGTTCAAAAAAGAGCTGCAAAATTAAGACAATGTTGCAAGGAGCTCCCATACCAATCGAGATTGGAAAAACTGAAGTTGCCAAGTTTATGTTACAGAAGAAAAAGAGCTGATTTGATTTTGTTGTTTACGTTGTTAACAAGTGAAATAAGAAATTTAGTTTGCCTTTCCCTAGCTGTCTGTACATATACAAAAACCAGAGGATATGAAAAACAAATTGATGACAAGGTTGGCCCACAAAGATTGTAGGAAATTTGTTTTGGCAACAGAGTGGTTCAGGAATGGAACAGTTTGCCTCAGGATGTTGTGACGTCACAGGATGTTGAAAGTTTCAAGAAGAACTTGGACAGATTTTTCGCCAACAGAATTTATAGTTTAGACTAAAAAGTTAAGTTTACTTTTGGTTTGTTTTGCTGGGTAAGGAGGCGTTTGCACCTTGCTAATAATTTGTGTCATCGGTTTAATAATAAATGTCGTCCTTTAGATGAAATGGTAAGGGCTCTCCTTTTCAAAAGGACCTGCGATAGCTTTCCTTGTAACTTCGCTGTCGTTTTGTCAGGGGTGCTTCCGGGAAATGACCCGAGCAGACACTCTTTCTTGAGTTTTCTGTCCGCAATACCATCAGAAATCGTCCTTCAACAACCGCCTATCAAAAAGGCAAGAATACGATGTATAAATAAGGCTAACATGATATTACCTGATAGTCAGAACGGAAACCATGAGGACACCCCATAATTTCGTAAAACTCGCTAAACATAATTTCAATAATGCTCAATTTTATGCATAACATCACTTTATTGTTTACAAAACGTCATGTAAAGTTTCAAATAATTTCAATGAGCAGAACTTGTAAATTATGCAAAATATAATTTTAGGGCCGTTTAAAAACCAAGATTCAAAATTATCGATATACAAACCCAAAGAGAGTTAAAAACTAATTTGAAATTTATAAATGGCTGGAGGTAGATAAATGGAGGAGATAGATGACAAGGAGAGGAGCAGGTTGAGTTCCTCAGACAAGCAAATTATTCGCTCAAAGACATTGCCAAGGAGCTCAGTCGATCCCAAGACTGTTGTCTGGAACCACTCCTGAGGAATATGGAAGAAATAATAACCGTGAAAAACTCAAGAAACTGACTTTTCATCAGCAGAGACTCTTTGTAAGAAAGGCATCAACAGGAAAATTTTCAGCAAATCAAATTAGAAATGAACTTGATTTAAAAATTTGTAAAAATACAGTGCTAAATTATTTGAGATATTGTGGTATTTTATTACATGACAAAGATTGAAGATTGCAGCTCTTACAAACCATCATAAGTTGGCAGGAGTGGAATGGACCAAAACCACGTGGACGATTGCGGCAATGTTATTTTTTCAGATGAGAAGAAATTTAACCTGGATGGACCTCATGGTCATCAGTTCTACTGAAAGTAAAATTAAAAACTTTAGCCGAAATCATGGAGCAGGATCGGTGATTTGGGAAGGAATTTCCAGTGAAGGATTTACTGAATTGGCTTATCTGGATGGGAGATAGTCTTCCCCACAATCTTTATTTCAAATAAACAATATTGTAAATTTTTTTATAATGAACTAATTTATTTCCTTAAATTCGAATTTTTGTGCGAGGAAATAAATTCCTTGAGAAAGCAAATTGATGTTTTGAATATCCTTCTTCAATTTTTTAATATTGCAAAAGTTTCAATTAACCTTGATAAAATATTGCAAAAGTTTCAATTAACCTTGATAAAATATTGCAAAAGTTTCAATTAACATTGATAAAACCTCGAAATGAATGTAATGTTCAGTCGAATTTGTTTACCAACGTCACAACATAAAACAGCCGGAATGGACAGATACTTCAACAGTTTTCCTTCTTTCACCATCTTCGTCTCCAGAGTTTCGTTTGTTTTCAATTTGGTGAGCAGTTCAAAACAGTGGAATAACATGAAATTTAACTCAATATATCAATGTATGACATACTTCTAACTTAAGTTGAATATTGCACTTCAAAACAACTTTGCCGCTTATTTTCAACTAACTACAAATCTTTCAAGATGGGTTCTCTCGCTCTCTTGGTTATCGGAGTATCGATGAAACTGTCACGACATCTCATTCAACCATCGGATGTGAACATCTTCATCATAGTGATGGGTGATGTTGGGGTCTTATTCGTTGTCCTGGCTTCATTTAACATCTTCCTTAACACCACTCACGTCGTTATAATCAACAAAGAAGTTATTGGCTGCATTTACGTGGTTTGTTTTTAATTATGATGTATTTACTGCTGACGTGTTGTGTTTGTGTGTTATTATTATTATTGCATCACGATGTCTTCACTTGTTTCATTGTTCGATTAAAATACTAAACGACCTGTTTTATCATGCTGCTTTATAATGTATCACGTTTTATCATGATGTAACACAGTGTTCAACGGAGATGATGCATCACCAAATCCTGTAAGACATGCGCAGAGCTGTGTAATGTCGTATAATATTTTATCAGATCTTATAATGTTATATTACATCATCTATAATATAGAGTATGGATGTATAATGTAGAGTAACGGCGTGTAATCATTTTGTACAATTTCAGGACATGTTCCTGCTGATTGGTTCCGTTATTCTGAAAATCATCTCTTTGAACTCTCCCGAGAAAGTTAAAAGTTTACAATACATTTTTTTTACAAAACAAATTGTACGTCAGTTTAAATATTATCATTTAAGCATGTTTTGTGATGAGTTTTTACTTTAATCAATCTATTTAGTTAATTTACAACGCTTCTTAAAGAATCCTCAATGTTTAAAGTCTAAATAAGTATGAATTATTAAAGATATTCCTAAAATCCATTATAAAATGTTTTTATTTTAATTAATTTTAAGATTGTACCAATGTTTGTCAGAGAATCCTCTCTTATCAAAGATTTTTCTTATGAAGGTTCAAATGTTCTACAATTGGAAAAAATTATTGATTAATTATTATTAAATTTTATTATTTGTTCGATTTTTTTGTCCAAGCAAAATAAAACAAATTCGTTACAACATTATCTCGATAGGATGAAATATTCGCCACTTGGATGTTAAGATTTGTTAGGGCTTTAAGTGAATTTTGGAAAAACTGCTTCACCGCGATTCGACTTGATCGTCAAATCCTTCTCTTTCGAGATCCCACAAAACTGCTGCACATAAGTTAGACTCTTATTCGAACTCTGTTTGGAGTCCATAAAAGAAAACTTCGATCAAAACCAATGAGAAGGTTCATTGGGAGGAATTTCACTTGCAAAGAATATCACAAATGTTTTTATTTGCAGACATCAAGTTCGACTTGAATAACACAATTTTGCTGCCAAGAGACAATTTCGCAAAGTCTTGGGCCCTCGTTCAAATGAATGTAAATAACATGCACTAATATTCATTAATGTTGTTGTTATGGATAATAATAATAATAATAATAATAATAATAATAACAACAACAACAACAATAACAACAATATTAATAATAATAATAATAATAACATGCATTGTTATATAGTAATGATATAATTATAGTTAATATAAATATTTAATTAGTAATGTAATTATAATTAATATTTTATCATTACATAATTTGTCAGATGATGTGTTGTGGACTGTCAGGACCAAATGACTACAAACTTCTAGAAAGCTACCAAAGACAAGGCATGAGACCATTGACTCCGGCATCGAAAACACCACTGAGTTGCTGTGTGTTTGGCAGAATGAAGCTCGACGTTGACATGGACAGAAGTCTCTTGGAGGACTGCAGGATGAACAAGTTGAGGGTCCATCAAAAGGTGGTTCAGTTGTGGTTCTCGATGTAATTGTTATTATTATTATTATTGTTGTTGTTGTTGTTGTTAATATTATTATTATTATTATTGTTGTTGTTAATAATAATAGTTATTATTATTATTATTATTATAAAGTCTTGAAGTTATCCTTCCATCAACAGAGGGCTGTCATCCTCATCTACTACCAAGCCTCCAGCAGAAATATCCGGTGAGTCATGATGACGATGGCTGTTGACCTAACGACGTGCATGTCGCATTGTTAAATAATAAACAATAAATCCAATGTCGGCGACATTCATTCATTCATTCATCGGACAAGACGACATCAAATGACATTTTGTCGACGGCGAGGATTTCGCACCTCGGACGTCCCCCGCACCTCGGGGGGAGGGGGGGGGGCATGAAATATCGTTTGGACCACCCCGGCCTCGGATCGTGCGGGGTCCTCGGCACCGGGTCAACAGACGAAGAAATCAAAAAAGATTACGATAAGTGTGATGACGACGGTCACGATGCCGGTGGATGATGATGATGATGATGACGACACCGATCTTCGTCGCCAGCACAAGTTCGACGAGACCACGGACATCCGCTCGCTGACCCTCAACGAAAAGCTCGCCCCCTACAGCTCCCCGAACAAGCAGAGCCTTGGCGAACTCTTCGTGGGTTTCATTGACTACTTCACCAACCGATTCAGGTGAGTGTGGTTGGTTGTGATTGAGTTCAGGTGCTTGTGGTTGGTTGTGTCGTTGTCGTCGTTGTTGATGTTGATGTTGATGTTAATTCTTCTCCATTTCCTCCTTCCAGTTTCCAGAAGGAGGCCATTTCAGTCCGCCTCGGTCGAGCAGTTCCCCAGTCTCTCGTTTTCCAGTTTCTGCCGAAGCTTTGTACCGGCCAGTGGAAGTACATCTGCATTGAAGGTGGTCCTTCACCGCCACCACCACCATCATCATCATCATCATCATCATCGTCGTCGTCATCGTCACAATCATCGTCATCATCATCATCATCATCATCATCATCATCATCACCATAATTGTCGTCGTCGTCGTCGTCATCGTCATCATCATCATCATCATCATCATCATCAGCATGCCATCATCATCATCACCATCGTCACCATCATCATCATCATGCCTTCTTCTTCTTCTTCATCACCATCATCATCATGCCTTCATCATCGTCGTCATCATTCTTTCAGAGCCGTTCAAACTGACCAACACGGCTTACTCGGTCTTCGACAACAAGGTCTTCAGGAGGATCGTCGACGTCTTCAGGGGCACGAACTCGCTGCTCGTCTTCGGCGACGCACTCAGCGAACCGAGCTGCATCATCAAGGAGATCAAAGACTCCATCACCAGGAATGTCAGAGGCTCCATCCTCGCCCTAGGCCGCCCGTCCACCTCCAAGGGGGACGAACGATCCACCATCCGGGAGACCAGGGTCGCTCCCCCCATAGACGAAGCGACCGCATTCACGACCGTCGACATCTTCACGGCCGGCACTCTGACCGTGCCCAAGTCCTCTCAGGATCTGAGGGTCGCTCTGATAGCGCCCCTGGCTTCACCGGCCGCAGTGGCTACCGACGCTGCGGCCGTCGTGAATGGCGGCATGAACGTGGCTATCTTAGCGCCGCTAATTTACCGCTCGAGGTGGTACTGACCACGAAAGTGGTGCGGTCGGGGAGTTTGCGTGCGTGTGCCTTTCACTGGTTCCTTTGACTGTATTGCTGGGAGGAGGAGGACAACGACGACAATAGTGATGCTGGAGATTACATTCCAGCAGGTGATACGTGTGTATTTAATTATATCAGTAACTAGGTTCTCATAGGTAGCTAGCTATTTTTAGTCCTCTGCTCCGGTAATCTATTCATTAATAATATCCATATTAATGATTATTATTAGTAATCTATCCATTTGGATATTTTTTTTTAGCATAATTTACAAACAGGAATATCAAATCGCCCGCCGCAAACGAATAGCGACTGCTTAATTTTTGACATCTTCGCCGCCTTTTCCCGCTTCTTCTGACGTCCGTTCGAAAGGAAAAACTGGATTCTCATCCTCAAAAAAAAAAATAAATAAATAAATAAAAAATGGTCGAAGATGGCGTCAAATTGAAGCCAGCTCGAGTGACTGAGCGCGGAGTTACGATTAGCACTATTAAAATGTCGTATTTATATTATATTTTTTATAATTTAAATCTCATTGTCGGCATGACTACATTATTATTCCTATTGTTACGGCGAAGACCCGCTGTTATTATTTTTTGTACTCTTGTCGTCGTCGCCGTCGACGACGACGACGACAGCCGCCGCCGCTACAATGCGGCCGTTTTTACTTTTCGGTCGCACTCGATCTTTTACGCTTCATTTAATTTTATTTCTGAAAATATTTCTGAAAATTAAAAAAAAAAATTTTGAGAAAACTTTTACAAATGTCGTCGGTCGAAATATGTACACGTCTGCTCGGAAAACAGTAGCATCCATTTTCTTTTTTAAAAACATCTTTGGTCGCCGACTCCAACACTCCAATTTTACGGTTTTTGATTCCGCATTTTTTCGGGACACCGACGGGGCCTACCATCTGCGGGTCGGTACCGACCCCCCTAAGGCATGCTGTGGCGATCCGGGCCTCTTTAATAACCTATGAGCTGGGACCTTCGTGTTCGCGAAAGCACTGCATCATTAATGGGGATCTTTCCCCTGCCTTCGTGATTTCTCTCTGGTGTACTTTTAGCGGGTTTTTTTGCTCGAAGATTGCAATTGTACTGAAATATTTTTGGGAGTAATTAATTTAAATTGTACTGAAATATCTTTGGGGGTAATTAATTTCAATTTGTACTGAAATATTTTTGGGAGTAATTAATTTCAATTTGTACTGAAATATTTGTAATATCTGGAAAAAGAAGACAAATAACAACAACAATGCTTATGAGTCGTGTGTGTGTTTGTCGTGAGCGAGGTTAACAGGCTTCCTGGTTTATTTTCGTTCGGCATTCTCGAAAAGTGGTTAAAAATGTTCATTTGAATAAAAAAAAAATACAAAAAAAAAGCCCGTGGAGGTTTTGTCTTTCAAGTTGAATCAACAATATTGTTTCCCAACATTGTCTTGTGGAAGCAACATGTTCCACAACATTGTCTTGTGGAAGCAACATGTTCCACAACATTGTCTTGTGGAAACAACATGTTCCACAACATTATCTTGTGGAAACAACACGTTCCTCAACATTGTCTTGTGGAAACAACATGTTCTGCAACATTACTTTCCAAATCAACCGGTTAGTTGCATCTCGTTGCCGTTGGCAACCTTCCAATCACATTACCGAGCAGGACCCGATTCCCCTGCCGCCCAGCCAATGAGAGACGTGGATGTTGACGGAAGCTTCTCCTTGTTTTTCCAGCCGACCTGGATGTGTTTTTCCAGGTGTGAATGCGTCCGACGATGATCGTGCCGAAGGCTTTGGAGGGATGATGATTGTGGACCATTAACTATTGAGTCTTCTTATGAGTTCAAAGTTGAACCAGGGCCATCACCATCATCACCATCATCGTCGTCGTCGTCGTCGTCGTCACGGCCATCGTCATCGTCATCATCATCATCATCATCGTCGTCGTCATCATCATCATCATCATCGTCGTCGTCATCATCATCATCATCATCATCATCATCATCATCGTCATCGTCATCGTCGTCGTCGTCGTCGTCGTCGTCGTCTTCGTCGCAGTCATGATGGTGATGAAGAGGACGATGATAATTTGTCTTTTTTTTGTTTAAATGATGGAATTAGCGGGAGTTGGTGCAGTAGGTTAAATTTATTAACAAATAATAAATATTTAATAACAAATAATAAATATTTAATAACAAATAATAAATATTTAATAACAAATAATAAATATTTAATAACAAATAATAAAT
>MPNW01000094.1:0-40731 GCA_011800805.1 Hirudo medicinalis
ATGATGATGATGATGATGATGATGATGATGATGATGATGATGATGATGATGATGATGACGACGATGACGATGACGATGATGATGATGATGATGATGATGGTGGTGGTGGTGATGGTGGTGGTGGGGGTGGTGGTGGTGGTGGTAGTATTGGTAGTGGTATTGATGATGATGACAGTGTTGATAATGTTGATATAAGGGTATTTGGTTTGGCATCTGGTCGATGGACAAATGATTCGCCGAATTAAAAACGATCGAATTTTGAATGATTTCAACTTTTGAAACTCCTTTATCGCATTCATTCATCATTTTTTTCACGAGTTTCAATATTTTCCATATTTTAAGTATTATCACCTTTGAATGTCATAAATTCTACTGCTAATTACCAATACAAATTTAAGATTACAATATTATTAGTAATGCATTTGAACAATTACTTTGTCATCATCAACATCGTCGTCGTCGTCAACAGCATCATTATTATAATCATCATCATCATCATCATCACATCATCATCATTATTAATATTATTTATTGTGAATATTATTATTATTATTGTTCTTATTGTTATTGACGGGATGGATATTACCCTCTTTCATTGACTCTAATTGGCGTTTCTAAGTTACGACTTAGAGGGCGCAAAGTTGCTCGGAAAATTATGTCCTGGAGTAATTTGGGAAAATATTCTGAGCAAACACGTGTCTGGATGGTCCGTCACCTCCCTGAGGTGTCCAAGTTATGCCAATGTTTATTCCCTTTCGCTCGGAAAGAAAATTATACAAGCAATACACAAACAATAGCTGATTGTCTGCTGACGTCAAAGCAGGTATAAATTTCTGTCCTTTTTAACCTTTTCATTTTTCCTTTTCCGACTCTCATCTGTCTTTCTTCCCCATCCCCCTCCTCCTCGTTGTGTATTAGGATGTTTTAATATTTAATTTCGTTATCGTTAGCCCCATGCATGCATTCATGCGATCCCTCTGACCAGTACCAGTAGCCTGCCTTTGCTTCCATCCATGCACACATCCATACATCCACCAATTCATCCGTTCATCCATCCATTTTCTTTCATCGTTCATGCATGTATCATCAACAACAGCCATCGTCATCATCATCTTCTTCCTCTTCCTTTTCCTCCTCCTCCTCTTCACCATCATAATTTTCTTCTTCCTCCTCCTCCTCCTCCTCCTCCTCCTCCTCCTCCTCCTCCTCTTCCTCCTCTTCACCATCATCATCATCACAACCACCAAAGCCATCATCATCGTTATCACCACCATCGATATCCTTTCAACGTTTGCAATGGCAGCATCAGCAATATGATCGACATTAAAGCCATCATTATCACTTAAGAACATCATTATCATCATTATCATCATCATTATCATCGTCGTCGTCGTCACATTCAGACACAAACGTCACAACATATCCACTGCTCCAATGACTGATATTTTATCATTAATTCGCAAAAATGGCGGCAAAAATAAAGAATAAACACAATTATTGAGAAACCATAAAAACAGAATGATTTCAAATTTCGAACGTTCACATTTCGTAATGATTTCTGCGTCGCATTCGTATCGATGCGTCCGATTTCAGGATGGCAATAACAAAATAATTACAAAAAAGGATTTCTTAAACAATTTAAAAAACATGATGATGATGATGATGATGATGATGATGACGATGATGACGATGACGATGTTGATGATGATGATGATGATGATGATGATGATGGTGATGGTGGTGATGATGATGACGACGACGACATTTTGAAAAGATTCTACTTTAAGCACTTCCTTCGAAGGGAGGGAACTCTGTTTCCATGTTGGTTTTCACCTGGGAGTCGTTTCATTTCCTCCCTCCATCATTCAATTGTCAAATTATTAAACTGCCCATCAACCTCTTTCTAAATCCATTCGTTCGTTCGTTCGTCCGTCTATCCATCCATCGATCCATCCATTCATTTATCTTTCCATCCATCCTGCAGCATTCAGTAAAATGTTGTTAAATTATTGAAAAAATCAGAAATAACCACATGATTATGCCACATGATAACAACAACAACAATAATAATAATATTAATAATAATAATAACAGCAATACAAAATAACAACAATAACAACAACAATGATACTAATATTAACAACAATAATAATAAGAACAACAACAATAATAACAACAACAACAACAACAACAATAACATGAACAGCAATAACAAAAAATAACAACCGCAACCCAGTGCTCAGTCAATGCCAGGCACGTGATGGGCTCCGAAGATGGCGACTGATGATGAGAACTGGAGGAATCAGCCATGCGTGAAGTTTTCCAGGAAGATTTTATATTGTTCTTTGTTTCCGAATGAGCTTCGATGGATGGGGAGGTTGCACAGCTCCATGATTGTGAGGATTGCATCCTCAAACTTCTTTCCCACTTATCAGCCTTATCAGGTCAGCTCGTGACGGCTATAAACCACTCCATCGAAGCGGAAAATATAGTAATAATAAATTATTTTTTTATTAAACAATTTAGTTACAATACATTATTCAAGTTATTATTAACCATTATATCACGATAATTAATTCTAATTTTTTGATGAAATTAAATGATTCGAAAAAGTTGTTAAACCCGTTTAAGCAGAAAGTTACTGAGGAGGGTTGTAACTGTCACTAACGAAATAACGTTAATTATTGTTGCTATTATGAGGTAATAATGCATGATGGGTGAATGGATGAATGGATTGGTGAATGGATGGATTGATGAATGAATTGATTGGTGAGCGGGTAAATGAATGAAAGAACGAACGACGGTCAGGCGGAGGAGAGCAAGGAAAGTGTGTGGATAAACAAAAGACACTGGAGTCGGATGGAGCAAACTTACAAACGAGGCGAGGAGAATGCAAATTCAGATGCGGCGACAAAATGGCGGCCATAATAAACATAATCTCTGAGACAGGTGAGTTTGTAAATATGTCAATTATACATATTAGCACTTTGAAACGATGCCCTTCCCTCCCCACTACATCCTCGTGTGCTGCTGGAGGAGATGAGGATGAAGATGATGGACTTTAAAATGATGATGATGATGACGATGATGATGATGATGATGATGATGATGATGATGACGATGATGATGGTGATGATGGTGGTGGTGGTGATGGTGGTGGTGATGCTGATCCTGATGATGATGATGGTTGTGGTGGTGGTGATAATGATGCTGCTGCTGCTGCTGCTGCTGCTGATGATGATGATGGTGATGGTGGTGATGGTGATGATGATGATGATGATGATGATGATGATGACGATGACGATGACGATGATGATGATGACGATAAATATGGTGGTGGCCACGAAAAATAAAATAATGTCCACAATGTTGGGACTATTAAAAAGTTCATTTGAGTTTAAAAGTTGAGTTTTTATTTTAAAGTTCAATGCCCTTTTTAGGTGATCATTCGACATGCGCCTCAACTGACTGCTCGAAGTAGAGGGGGTCACATTCACCCGCGGTCTGACCACACTATCCCACTCCACTCCTGAAAGAATTTTAATAAATCAGTGGGTAGGGGTGGGGTGATGGAAGTTTGTGAAGAGCTGTTGATGGGTTGTCATGTGTTCATTGAATTATCGTGAAATATGCTCGGGATTCGTGATCAGAAGTAAGAATTAACATTTCACAGAATTAAAAGGAACACGGCGACACACGACGACAAGCGACGACAAGCGACGACTCCCGCCAAAAAGATATCAACCAAATGATTGCAAGCTGATACATGAGTTGGCTGATTATACAACATTTAATTTATGTTGATTTGTTGATGTTGCTTTCGATGAGAAAGACATTAAAAATCACAAATTTTATTACATCGTCATCATCATCATCGTCATCGTCGTCGTAGTCTTCGTCGTCGTCATCGTCGTCATCGTCATCACCTTTATCTAGACACTGTGGGTGATTTAAGGTCGTATCTTCACCACGTTTTGCACCTACTCGAATCCAATAAAACAAACATGGAACGATTAGCTTCCTACATCATTTTATCGCTCCATGTTGTTGTTGTTGTNATCTAGACACTGTGGGTGATTTAAGGTCGTATCTTCACCACGTTTTGCACCTACTCGAATCCAATAAAACAAACATGGAACGATTAGCTTCCTACATCATTTTATCGCTCCATGTTGTTGTTGTTGTTGTTGTTGTTGTTGTTGTTGTTGTTGTTGTTGTTGTTGTCGTAGTTGTTGTTGTTGTTGTTGTTGTTGTCGTCGTCGTCGTCGCAGTCGTCGTCGTTGCCATCGTTACTGCTGTTTTTAATTAATCCGTCAAAACAAATACCTGACGATTTATCGACTAATTTCGTAATTATTTGCTGGAAATTATGGAAAAACTATAATGCCGTGCGTCAGGCTGAAAATAACTCCATCAGTAAAAAAAACAATCATCATCATCATCGTCGCTGTCGTCATCTCCATCACCATCGTCGTCATCATCCTGAGTGCCATTAACAATCACAGAGTAATTATCAATATCAACAACGAGGCTGGTGTCGCTCTTTGTTTTTCTACTGTTGTTGCTGTTGTCGCTGCTGCAACTGCGAGGACGCCTCATCCAGTTGGACTTTTTCCAAGTCGAGATGCAATTTTCCAGCGGCTGGATTTTTTTTAATGTAATCGGTTAATCGGTTTTGGTTAAAAATTATGGGATAATTGTGCTGTCGATCTGAATCAACACGGTCATAATTAGCTCTGACCTTCGAACGAATAATTATGAAGAATGACGTAACCATCGCAAGCCAAGCCACCACCAAGCCATTACCCTGCGATCACCCAACATCATGTTCACCAAAAACTGCAACATTAGTCACCCCAACTTCACAATTGCTAATTGATTGAACATCATCGTAGTTGTCACTACTACCATTCACCATCATCATCATCATCATCATCATCATCATCATCATCATCACAACTGCTCCTCTCCTCCACATTTCACGATCCCTAAACTGAACATCCTTCAAAAGCCGACGAAAAGACATGGTAATGGATCACGTGACATCTTTCCAGTGACGTCATCATCGATCCACTCACACCTGCGTCCAAGGTCAAGTTCGAGCGACGGAACTTTTTTCCACTTCAATTCGGCACTTTGAAACGATAAAACCCTCTCCTCTTCAACATCTCTCTCCTTCCTTCCTTCACTCATTCATTCTTTTTCCACTCCTTTTATCACTATTTTAAAAATCATTTTTCAAGAGATTTAGCCACATCTAGAAACAACTTGGAAAGCTTTCATCTACCTGGAGTAGTCACCTGAAAAACTGGAGAGTGTGCTTGATCTTTTCCACTGAGATTTGACGAATCCAATCCTGACGGTTGGTTTTGAAGCACTTTGATATGAGACGTACACGAGCATGTGTCTGAGTGACTGAAGGTCTGATTAAAAAAAATACGAATTGAATTTCTAGTGGTTGAACTCAAATATCGATGTTAATTGACTTGGTACTGATTGAAACAAAAATATTGATTGACTTGGCTGTGATTGAAACAAAAATATTGATTGACTTGGCACTGATTGAAACAAAAATAGTGATTGACTTGGTACCGATTGAAACAAAAATATTGACATTGATTGACAATCACCATAGATATTTGACGGATCAATCTGAGACGCCACCTGCCGATCTGACGTGACTTTCCGTCGGTCACGTGCTAAAGGTGTTTCCATTTCTTCTCAATCATCAGGCCACCTGGCGAATGAAACTGCAGGAAACTCTTTCGTATTTTCAAAACGACTCATTTCGAAACTGCGCAATATTATTGCATTGTTATTATTGTTATTATTATTATTGTTGTTGTTGCTGTTATTATTATTATTATTATTATTGTTATTATTAATATTGTTATTATTATTATTGTTATTATTATTATTATCATTATTATTATCATTATTATTATTATTATTATTATTATTTTTATTATTATTATTATTATTGCTGTTGTTGATAATATTTGATAAATTAAAATAAATAAATAAAATAGTTGATAAATAATGTATATTTTTTATCATCAGCAGCATCATCATCATCATCATCATCATCATCATCATCGTAGTCGCCTTTGCAGAACCTGGACAATCGTTATCAGCGCCGTTGATGATAAAAAAAGCATCGTAGCCATATTTGTTGATTTAGTATGACGTCATCATGTGACTCAATAAAGCTTCAACACATTCACATCAGCTCGTCATTATTCTCATTAACACCGACAAAATACATCTTAGCCTATAACAATCATCATCATCAGCAGCAGCAGCATCATCGTCGTCGTCGTCGTCGCCGTCATCATCATCATCAAAACCATTTCCGTTTTTCTTCCAAGTCGTTATCAACTTCTTCCTCGCTGTTACAAGGATAAGTAGTTTGATTTGCTCATCAGCATCGTCGTCATCACTGCTGTTTAGTCATGAATGTCGGCTTAGTCATCGTTTAGCACTTGAACTTATCCAGCATAATAATAATAATCAGAGTCTATGATCACCATTATCATCACCATCATCATCATCATCATCATCATCGTCGTCGTCGTCGTCCTCATCATCATCATCATCATCACTATCAATATTGATCAACTTTATCAACATCTTCCTCTACTTTTTCTTACTCTTCTTCTTGTACTTCGTTTCCTTCACCATCACTATCATCATCATCGTCATCGTCATCGTGATCATCATCATCAACAACAACACAACCACAATCATTCTCATCACCATCATCATCATCATCGTCGTCCTCGCCATCGTCGTCGTCGTCATCGTCATCATCATCATCATCATCGTCGTCGTCGTCGTCGTCATCGTAGCCATCGTCGTCGTCATCGTCATCATCATCATCACCATCATCGTCGCAACCATCATCAGCGGTACATTATTATGCGCTCTACTAGAAATTCTTCGGGCAAGTCGAAATGGTCGTCCGTGATTTTATTTATGGAGCAATTCCAATTCATTTCATACACGGTTAAATTTTTCCATTTCGCCTGCGTCGGTCCTAAGCGCTTCCACGGTCGCTCCAACCCTCCACCGGCGGAATGAAGGATCGTTGATGGAGCGCACGATGAATATTAAATGAGGTAATTATGAATTGCTAATGAGATGTTCGCTTGTTTGAATTTCGATTGGCTGACATCGATGAGAGACAATGGTTGTCGTGTTCGTATCTTATTATTATTATTATTATTATTATTATTATTATTACATATTATAATATTATTATTATTATTATTATTCTTATTATAAAAAATCATAAAAATACGTTATTTGGTTGCATGTTCTTTTGATTCCAATCGAAACACGAAACATTCAATTTCAACCAAAAAGTAAAAAATAAAGAAAATCCAACCAAGACAAGACAAGGCTCCTCAAGTCTGAAATAAACGGGAACAAAACCAAAAAACCAACTGAAAAAAATTGAAAAAAAAAAGCCAAACAATTGAAAGCCTTGAAGCACGGATTGACTTTCAAGCGGGAGGAAGGAATGAACACGAAGGAAACCTCTTTTTCCAGCTCCGTCACTTGCAATGAAATCCAATCGAGAGGATTCCACGCTCCAGTGGTTCTTAATAGGGCATTGAAACTGCTAAATTCGTCCTAATATCACTGAAAGTGGCACGACGATCGTCTGCCTTATTGGCGCCCACCAACCTCTTCTTTACAGCGGCAGAGGAGCAGGCGAGTTGTAAAACTCGAAAATGGGGGATTTTCGAACGCATGACCGGGGAAATCCCTGACCGAACGACTACTACTACTTTTGTTATTACCATTAAAAAATGCAACAACAACAACAACAATAATAATAGTAATAATACTACTACTACTACTACTACTACTACTAATGATAATAATAATAATAATAATAATAATAATAATAATAATAATAATAATAATAATAATAATAATAAATAAAAACAATAATAACAACACTAACAGTAATGATGTTATAATTATCATTCAAATGATATATAATATTTGGTAAAATATATTCATTGTTAATATGGACCTCATAATTATATTAATATTTTATGTTATTGTGTTATATAAATAATTTGACAAGAAAAACGTCCAATTTTACATCCTGTTATCTTTCAAGTGTTTGCAGAAGGACAATAAATTGAACAAAGAAACTAATTAAATGAAATAATCTCTGAGGTTAAATAAAACATTAAATATTACAATTATTATTTAATGTAATTTAAATAAAACATTAAATATTAAAAATATTATTTAATGTAATTTAAATAAAACATTAAATATTAAAAATATTATTTAATGTAATTTCTGTAATTGACAATCGATTAATCTGAATAATTATTTCGTTAAAATATCTTCGTCAATCGTCAATCAATTTGATTCGTTTTCAAATGCAAACAACTGATCTTTTCCAGCAAGAAGTGCAAGTTATCTCAGAGGGCGGTGGTGGAAACAGTCGCCAAGTGTCGTGTTCGAAACCCTTGCACTTGCACTGCCAAAGAGCGCCTTGGGTAGGAGCGCTATATAAATGGTTAACAAAAAGGTGCCTTGGGAGGGAGCGCTATATAAATGGTTAACAAAATGGCGCTTCTGACGACTCGCATATGGCGCTTTAAATATGAACTACATTCACATTTACCAAAAAACTTCACCACTGAAATTGGGGCTGGGGGAAGGGTGGAGCAGGAGGGGGAAGAGGTGAGAACCTTTCGATCTCAACGATCGGGTGGGTGGAATCCCCGGGGAATCCCCTCACATGACGTAACTCTCCCGCGCCGATCGATTTACTGTTTTTGGAATCGCGACCGACGACCCAAACACGCGCGTTTCAGCGGAAACGACGAATACCGAAGATCGTGAATAAGCATTACATGCGCCTAAATTATGGACTCTTTTTCCGGTTGCTTTTTCAAGATGGCGGCTCACCCGATGCTCGTATTAATTTTAGAACATCCCCACGTGACGTCATTACACGTTGTGCTGGTCATCTCATTCCCGCTTAAGAATGGGCTCTTACTGAGATCATGACGTCATTATAACTTATTTTTTTCTATAAAATTACTTCGCCCGGTTGCCTCCCAAAAGTGGTAATCAAATTTCAAGTGGCATCCTTCCATTCATATCCATCATGCACTACCATCCATCATGCACTACCATCCATCATGCACTACCATCCATCATGCACTACCATCCATCATGCTCAACCGCTACTCATGAATCCGTCCATGCATTACATCCATTGGGCATCATTCCATAAGTTACCATCTCCCATGTCCATTCATCAGTCCAGCCATTCATACCTACCTATCCATATTCAACTACCCACCCTTACACATCCACCCATCCATCCATTACCCACCATTCGGCCACCCCCCCCCCCTTACCTCCATCCATTTCGAACTTGGTTTGATCTTCACTGTTAGCGGAGGGCTTCATGTCTAATGAGAAGCCAATGAAGTAACTCCACCCAATCTTCCAGTTGAAACCGCAACAAGACTCCACGTAATTATTAATATTATAACTAAAATAATTAACTCTCATTATTATTATTATTATTATTACTATCATTATTATTAGTAGTTGTAATAGTGTTATTCAATCGTGAGTAAATTTGTTAAGATTGTTCGTTAAGACATCGTTAAGACATTCACCTCTGTTAGTCTTCTTGTTTTATTATGAAATTGCAAATTAAAAGCAGGAATAATTCTCCTGGCGCGTTTTCATTGGAATTGATCTCCCAGTGATTTCAGATGTTTATAGTTCCTCTGATAATCTTTTCAGATTTCTTTACTTTGCAAATTCCTCTGAACTTATCAATCATTTCTGTCGATTTCCACAACGTAAATGTGCTTTTTATTGCCGACCAAGAAACCGAATCAGAATATTGTCATTAACTACATTATCAATAACCCGAATATTATCATTAACTATGTTATCAATAATCCGAATAATATTAGTAACTACATTATCAAGAATCCGAATATTATCAATAACTATGTTAGCAATAATCCGAATATTATTGCTAGTATCGCTACTGTGACAAGAAAATGCCAGCAGACAAAAGACTTGTAAGAGGTTCCATTACGATGGAAATGTCATAAAAGCGTCGTCATAAAATTACAATTAACCGATGTTTTATTTCTAAATCAATTTAAAAGGGAAAGTTCAACCACCAGGAGAGAGTTATCGAGTTTTGAGATCAGAATAGAGATTGAAAACATATTTCAATAAATTACTATCAAATAAATAATAAATGTGTTATTACTATATTTATTAATAATAATAATAATAATTTTATTTTATTATTATTATATTAAAATAATATATTATAATAATAAATTAATATATAATAATAATAAAATAAATTTTATTTTAATAACAATAAAATAATAATTTTAATAACATAAAATAAATTTTATAATTATTATATTAAAATAATATATTATAATAATAAATNATTATTATTATTATTATTATTATTATTATTATTATTATTATTATTATTATTATTATTATTATTATTATTATTATTATTATTATTATAATTATTATTATTATTATTATTATTATTATTATTATTATTATTATTATTAATGCGTTTTGCAAGAGGCAGCGACTGGATAGCTGGGAGGGAGAACATTATACTTCCGTCTGATAAAAGGGCCGACATCTGACGAACGACTGCGAAATTGGTCGGTGGTCGGAAATGTGATTTTGCTCACGCTCGTACAATTTATCAATCCCGTTGGATTCGATTATCCTCGCTTTTAATAATGTTTTTAATTACAAGCACTGCTTCCTTCGCCATCACGATCGTGCATTCCATCGAATGGCGCGAGTCTTGCATCGGAAAGTAGCGCCGTGTCGCCTCGGCCTCATTTCAGGGAGTCGCCGATGAAGTCGACGTCGTTGGCTGGAGCGGGTGTAGGATATTCGTGTGGTTGATTGTCAGGAGTGGATGTTACGGTCGCGATGATTAGGAGAGGATGGATGTTCGATTTATGGATGGATGTGGAATAATGGTGTGGATCGATAAGGTGCTCCCATTGACAAGGGAGGACAGAGGCAGACGAGATTTTAGCGCCAACGATGAAATAATCAGTTATGATTATTCGTCATTATTCTGTTGTTAACGATTTCGTAATTTGTGTTTTATTATCATTTATTTATAGCTGATTCAATCAATTAATTGAATAGTTAATTGAATTAGCTTAAATTATTTTAAAATTACCACTTCCGCAAAGTCTTTCTCGTTCACCTTAGAACTTTAATTAGCAAATTCGGAGTGAACATTTTTAAGCGGAAAAAAATTTTAATGGAAAAAAAAATCTAGAAAATAAAAACATTATTCCCAAACGAATCCATCTGCAGTCGCTGGAAAGGAGGAAAGATGATTTGAATGCGACTGGAAAAGTATTTCTCCGTTCAATGTTTCGATCTTCTAACGATCCTTCACAAGACGTCGGACCCGGGAACCAGTCGTTCGTGTTGCTGACAACAACAAGAACAACACCAACACCAATAACAATAAGCATTATTATTTAAGGTTAGGCATGGACTGGCCTCCCTCTTAGCCATGCATCTAAGTTGAAATTGTTGAAAAGCTTTTTTGTTTTAGTTGTTGTTGTTGGGACGACGTTACTTAAAGTCGGTGCAATGTTGATTTATGTTGTTGTTGTTGTCGTCGTCGTCGTCGTCGTTGTTGTTGTTGTTGCATTGTTGTCAACGACATTTAGTTGACTTCTCGAGGTAGATTTTTGTTTCATAACTTCGAATTTAATTGCATTTTTATTAATTTAGTATAAAATTAAAAAGATTAAAAAAAACTCAATAAATTATGCTTTATTCTCATTACCAATTAATTACCAATTAACCATGAATCAATGAAAAATATTAACTAATTGTAATAATGATAATAATCACAAATATTAGGTCCTCATTGTTCTCCAACTCTGCAGATTCCAACATCAGTGATTGTTACTGGTTTTATGGGTCGGTCGTTCTGGGTGGGTTGACCTTCAATTATCTTCAATGTCCTTGACCCCTCAATGACCTGGCTGATAGGTTTTTTACGACATAATTTTAAATGTTTGTAACTTTCCGACACAATTTATGAAATTCAGAAAATGAAAATGAAATGAGAATGAATATAATTGTTTTAATGTATTTTAAAATGTATAAAATTAGTTTTTTTTTCAACGAATTTAGGTATTATTAGGTGGCCATAAACTCCTGAGAACTTAGAAAGATGGATTTCAAAGCAGTTTTAATTTGGTTTAATCTTCGAGTCGACAACTGAGTTGAAAAATCAATCTGTTTCTTAAGTTAATGACAAATGACAAATAATTATTACAAGTTATAATAATGGTAATAATTGAATTTCAATTTTATTTTAAAGTTGAACAATTGATTTAATTGAACGATACTGAAATTAAATGATTTTAAAATCAGCAGTCGAACGCACACCTCGATGCTTCAAAATGATTTTCGATCATAAAAAAGTAAAAATCATCACCAAATAGTCACCGTAGATAATAATTAATCACTTGTTAACCAATGAATAGTTAAAGAAGTTATTTCATTTTGAACGCCAATCGGCAAGAGTCGTCTTACCCGAAGGCGACGAACTTCATGTCCATCCACTCGGCAGGCTGAAGGGTGATGTAGAACTGGGAGGAGTTCGTGTGCGCCCCCTTGTTTGCCATCCCAAGCACCCCTCTCTTGGTGTGCTTCACCACAAAGTTTTCGTCTGCATGCAAAATTGCTCGCACAATTTTATTGGTCACTACTTTAATAAACTGGTGACTAATTAAAATTACTAATTATAATTACATTTACAATTATAATTATTAATTTTTAATTTACTAATTATACTTATAATTACAGTGGTTTTTTTAAATGTATATTAATAGTATTTTTTAAATTCTGATGTAATTAAGCAAATATTATACTAACAACAGAAGGATATTAATTATTTGTAATGCAATGCAATATATTTTTAAATTATATTTTATTATAATTAATATATTTTAAATTATATTTTAATATAATTAATATATTTTAAATTATATTTTAATATAATTAATATATTTTAAAATTTAGAATCAACAATTCAATTTCAATGATTCGAAGAGCTTCAAACCTTCAAATGTGTCTCCATAAATTGAGGTTCCATCATTTCCTTTCAGGGCTTTGATGTCTGAAATATAAATTACTGGTTAATATAAATTACTGGTTAATATAAATTACTGGTTGATATAAATTACTGGTTAATATAAATTACTGGTTAATATAAATTACTGGTTAATATAAATTACTGGTTGATATAAATTACTGGTTGATATAAATTACTGGTTGATATAAATTACTGGTTGATATAAATTACTGGTTGATATAAATTACTGGTTAATATAAATTACTGGTTGATATAAATTACTGGTTGATATAAATTACTGGTTGATATAAATTACTGGTTAATATAAATTACTGGTTGATATAAATTACTGGTTGATTACAAGATGACTTATTCAATTCATTATTGTTATTATGATAATGCTTAGAAAACTCAATGAATAACAAAATACATTTTTAATCTTAATTTATCTCCTTAATTCTGAATATTTTCTAATTTCCGAAGCACCTCCTCCTTGAATCCATCCTTGTGGAACAATCCTGTGAATGATGGAGTTCTTGTAGTGAAGGTCGACCTCTGAAACTTGAGTCGAACCGAGCTCCCCTGTGCACAGCATCTTGAAGTTCTGGCAGGTCTTTGGCACGAGGTCGTCAAACAACTGAAGCAAACAAAATAATTTGTTGATTGTAATAGAAAAAATTATTCATGAAACAAACAACTTACCAAGTCTGCAATGATTTATAAAGAGTTATTACCAAAACATTTATCATTTGTCATTGTTACAACTCAACAGTTTTTGGAATATAACATAATAATAATAATCCAAAACATGCCACAATTAATTTTAAAAAGCTTACAATAATATTTGAAAGACAACATTTCCACCTACTTCGATGACTATCCTTCCTATGGGGAAGTCCTCGACCGCGAAGTCCATGAAGATGAAGGTGTGCTGAAATATTGATTGAAAATCATTTTATTTCTGATAAATTCAACAATTTATAAAATATAAATTTAAAACAAACAGAATTCAAAGGAATTGTGAAAACCCCAAATGAACTTATTGAAATTAATTAATCAATTCAAACAACTTAGAACTCAATATATTACAAAATATTTCACTGTTGTACCACATTTAGCAAATAAAAGATGAAAAAAATCCCACTGACGTTTTTGGACTCAATGAAATTCTTGTAAGACTCTTCAGCCAGAACCTCATAAAGTGCAATTGGCCTGAAGTTCTCGTAACAGTCAATTTCTTCTGCCCAACTAATGAACTCCTTTGGTCCTCCCAAAACTTCATCGTTCACAAAAACTAGCGCCTTGTCTTCAAACGACCACAACTCACCTTTTAATTCCTTACGATTCAGATTTTCAAATGTCAGTTTATAAATTCTAATCAAATTAATAAGTGATTACTTTTATTTTTTTCTCTATGAAGTTGTCCCAATCGATCTCCACCATGCCCTCCAATTGAGGTTTCTCGAATAAGTTTGGACTTTTGACGTGAAGGTCCTTAGTTTACAAAAATGTTACCGTTGACTTTGCGATAGAAAAGCATTAATTAACTGATTAATTAACCTCTGCGCAACATTTAGCCATCTGAAAATCGACATAGTTTAGGATTCCGAAAACTTGGACACGAAACTTTTTATCCTTCATTGCAGCCGTTGCCATGGAAACCCGGCAAAACTCGCGGAAGCATTTAACAGATAATTTAACTAATTACGGTTCAATTAATTACTGAATATATTTTAAATAAATTACAGTTAACTAAAAAATGTTTTGATTAAAACCATAATAATTTTGCTTAGAATTTGAGACGTAAGTACTATTTGCATTTATGCGAATAATGAAATTGTTAGAAACATTTATTCAATTCATCCCCTTAAACAAATCGGTTTTTAGTTTTAAAAATTTAAATCAAAATATTTGAAATACTTTTCAGCATTAATGATCAACAGCAGTGCTGATAAAACAGAAAAATAATGATTGTTTGGTTTGAAATCGAATGTTTATAAATCCATACATCGATTTTCGATTATTTTATTAACGATTAATTCATCAATTCTTAAGTGTCAGTATCCGATATTATGTCACTTTAGCTCCTTAATACTTTTTTTTTAGCGTTGATCACTTAATTTGTGAAAAAAAACCTAGGTTCAAAAGTGAAATGATGATACTCAAATGAACAAGCCGTTCTACACTGAAGCAAATGGTTTAATAAGAATTTCCAAGAGTGGGTCATGTGTTTAGTTAATATAATCTTAAGTTATGAAAAATTATCAAGTATATTCGAGTAAAACTGAAAAAAAAAACTCGAGTCAAAGTATCCGAGCGACATTTTGATAAAAATCGCAAGACGATGAAGATGAAAATATTCCTCTTGATTTGCCTCTACTTCGTATCGTACAAGTGACAATTTATTTGCTTGTTTCTAGACTGGTTATTCAAGTTCTCCAATGAGTTGACAAATTCAAATAATCCAGTAAATATTTAATTACGCTTAATATGTTAAAATGTACTTTTACTTCCAGATGCAAGCATTATCTCTAAACCGCAATGTCACAAGTCAATAGCTTTCAGCTCCTAATCAGTGAACGTATTGAGCCAATCAACTCAGCTTAAAATCAAATATATCGTATCTAGCATATCATAGCATATTGAGTCCTTAATGCTACTCATTATCATATTTTTCAAGCCTCTTGCCTAAAAAAATATATTCGAATAATTCACCGCTTCATGAAGCCCAGGCTAGCAAATTAAAAACTCACATCTTCTTGTGAATAATGTTTAAATTTTAATGTTAAATTAAGTCTTATTTCAACTGACTAGCTTCACCCCAAGGCGAGATATGACGTTTCAAGGTTAATGTTTTAGAACACTAACGCTTTCAGAACAACCGTATATTGTCTTTCAGTATATAATAATAGTACATAATAATTTCAGTATATAATAATAGTACATAATAATTTCAGTATATAATAGGATATAATTCAATATAAGTTTTCCACCTAAAATCAATCTTAACCATTTTTATAATAATCATTTTACAACGTCTTCCTCTTCTATTTTTGTAATTTTGTTAATTATTCATTTTATTGAACAGCGACATCTTTTTTCGTTAAAACACAATACTCTCCAGGTGTACCACGTAATTTGATATTAATAACCGTCTTCTACACAGAAATCAAGTATTAGAAATATTTTGATAAATGATTGTCTAATTCAATACGAATATGAAAACTACAAGCCCAGAGTGAAGTCAGAGAAAAGTATGATATTTAATAATCTCATCTCAAGGTCGATCTCATCTAAGGTGACATTCAAAGAAAATATTTAGAAAATACATAATATATCTTTTTAATAAAATTTAAGCAACACTAATAATTAGTTTAATGTGCTCATAAGTGGAGGGTTAAATGCAACAGCGTTGTATTAATTTGCAATGTTATTGACCAATATTTTGTTTATTTCAGCAACATTTTATGTTTCCTTACAGATTTATGAAACAAGCGACAGAAAGACTATCCAATCGACAATGAAAAATCGCTTGCGAACAGTTCTCAATCCTTTGTTGTAATTGTTCTTAATGAAATTTATATACTATTGTTGAGATCATGCAAATCATATCGAACTTTGGCTGAAACAAATAAAAACTAATAAAGTATCCCTCGTAAAATAATTCTGTTAACTAATTAATCTTAGAACATTCCGCCAGCGTCCAAACCAGCTCTGATAATTCTAAAGCATGATTATGAAGGACACACTCCTCCCAACCTCCGATTCAAACATTTTTCCATGGAACTCTTATCGTTTAAAAGTTGTGACAAAATAATAATTAAAAGAAGTTAGATCCGAGTGAAGTTTTAATAAACTCTCAAACCAGGCAAAATGTAAGTGGCTTAAAAACTACCATTTGTGTTATTTTACATCAATCAGATGTTCATTTCATCAATTTATGAACCGTGAGAAGTGATAATGTTTGAGTTATTCTGTGAAATAAAAACAATAAATTGCATTTTCATTTTCAGTGTTTATTTGCTAAGGGTTCTTTAGTACGGTAAGAATTAGGTGGTATTCTAAGAATTAAAGACAAATTATTCGAATTTCTTTCTCAAATTTAAAAGATGAAGGGAAATATTAACGGAGTGATTGTGTTTTAAAATATGCTTGTATTTATCAAATAAGCCTGCATTTATCATGTATTAATTATAATATTATAACCATTAATCATAATTATCATTATATAATAAGCATGTATTTATCGGTCAGATGTAACGAATTTATAACTCAAATTTTAAGGCCCGATAATTGGCTTTTTAATACCTGTTTATAAGTTGTTAAAACCTGCTTATAATTTGTTAATACTTGTTTATAATTTGTTAATACCTGCTTAATAGTTTTTCTCTGCCGCTGAAACACTTAAATTGTGAAGAACATGGGCTTAGCGCGGAAGTGAAATTGGCTATGATGCCCTGCAATAGAGCGGGAAACCCGATAAGTGTTTTAGTAGGAATTTCCAAGTTTGTAAATGTGCTCAATGAGTTGAGGTTTCACATTTTTTGAGTGAATTTTAAAAAGTGCATTCAAATAAAGAGAACAAATTCAGAATAAAAATAATACGAGAAACAAAATGGCTAGCTGAAGACCGCTTGTCGGGGTGTGCTCACCGCGTCTTTATGATATTCTTTTTGTTAGAGAATCGATTTCACAAAGTTTCACAATTGCACAAATTGTGGCACGTCTATAAATTGAAAAGCAGAGAGCTTCTGGGGAGTTAACCTAAATAAAGACAGGCAATAGCTAAAAGGCTCGTGAAAAGGTAATTATCTCGAGCTAGATAGAATCCGGGTTTGATGTTCAACTTTCTGTTCCAAACTCAAGTCGAAATTTCGAAGTGAGATACATTTTGAAAATAAAATCACAAGATGATGGAGTCGAAGTTATTCCTCCTGATGTGCCTCTACTTCCACATTGTGCAGGTGACAATTCGTTCGATACTTTACAAAGCTGCTTATTCAAGTTTTTTTTGAGTTGATTAATATGACCAATCTAGTAATTACTTAATTAAAGACACATTTATAAAAAAAAATATATTTTATTTGAAGATGGGATCTAACCCCACTACAGACATCACAAGCACTGCAAACATCACAACGAAAATTCCTGAACACAGTTCCAAAGCAACCAGGGGGACAACAACAAGGCAAACAACAACACAAATAGCGACAACTCCATTAGACTGCTACATCACTGATCCAGGTTCGTGATCAGTGTCGCAATACCCCTTATTAAAATATCCGTAGCACATAAAAACCCTCTCGACCATTTTTCGATTGATCACTTCAGCACCAACTTCTTTTTCTAATTTTCATATTTTGTTGATTGCAAATAATACTTTTAATCAATATTTTTCCAATCATTATATTGATTTTCCTTTCCAGATTTCCTTGAAATAATTTGTACCTTAGCGGGAGGTGATATTGTCTGCAGTGGAGGAAATGTTACCAAATATCAACCTGTAATTGACCCACAGCTCTCGATATCTTGGAATAACCACAGTGTCACCTTCAGTACAGCTGTCCATGGTCTTAGATACAATGTTTCTGTATGTACAAAGAAGTACTCTGGATGTCAGGAAGAATGCTTGTCTTGGATAATCGAACGAAGTTGGTTTTACGAATTTATTACTTCGTGACATACATTTTTAATAACTTTTCACAAGTAATTCAAAATCACCACATTAAGTCCATCAATATATTTGTCAATAATGACTAATTATTATTAATTGTTAGAAATTGTTAGAGCTTATTAAAAATTGTTATTTTACATCCTAGATGCCATCATTGACAATGACATTTTGGCCAACGTGACAGCAAGCAACAACAGCATAACCATAAACTGTGAAGATTGGAAAGGAAAAATGTTGAATGCCAGTTACCACTTTGAAATAACTAAATCAAGCTTCTCTTTTCTGGTGTCCTGGGGTGAACGGTGTTTGGTGAACTTCAAGGATTTGAAACCTGGCAGTATTTACAATGTCACAGTATATGGAATCACTTTCAATAATAAAACTTCTTCTAACATTTCAAGAGTCCTTCTTACAAGTTTGTACAACTTATGGCAGTGATTTCGCATTAATTATTGCAAAATATAAATAATTGGTTTATTTCATGGCAATATTGTACACTAAACCTATATTATTATGACGTCTTATTTAGAATATTTATTGGTATTGCACCTCACTTACTATAATATTCACGAAGAGAATTATTTTAAAAGTGCAAGCGCTTAGAGCTAAGATTTCGTAGGCCTAATATTTAATTGGTAATTATTGCTATTATTTAATAAATTACCGATTGCTCGTCTTGTCAGTTGCTGTTGTTGGCTTCGTTTTTAGTTGTAGGATAATTGTTTTTTCGGATTTTTGTTTCTAAAAATTCATCTTACTGAGTCACATCACCCAGAAATTTGTCAAACGTATCCATTAACTGCGGGCCCCTCACTAGTAATATATGCATGCATTTAGTATTTGTTGTATTAGATTTTATGTATGTTATTTTTGTTAGTAAAAATTAATGTTATCATCATCATCGTCGTCGTCATCATCATTATATTACTTACTATATTGCATTCATTCAGGATACTAACATACTCAGCAGCTAAATGATTTCGATCCAATAAACAGCTGAATACGATTAGATTTAAAAATGATTGAAATGTTTGATTACATGCGCTAAATAATTGCATTTTGAATCTTCAGAACCGGAAGATATTCAATTGAATTGTGTGGAGAAGAACATTAACAGCATGACCATAAGAGTTGATGACACAATTGAAGAGAGCTCAGGTTATTATAAGAAAATATATGAAGTCCAATACAACAATAAGACAAACAAAATGGAGAAAAATCCACTCCAGTTGCAGAAGTTGGAAGCCGACACACCTTACGATGTGTCAGTTTATTTGGAGTTGGAGGAAATAAATTCAAATTTTGGGGAAAGGTTCAAGGTCACCAGTGAAGGTCATATAAAAGGTTGCTGGACAAAGCTGGGAGGTAAGCTAAGATAAATGATGAATTGTGCTCAAATTGGATGATAACAATCAAACTTTCACAAAAAAATGTTTTCTTATTAATATTGTTGGCAATAAAATGGTGCTATTGAAAATAATATTACTAGTATTAATAGATTGCATTGTAATAACAGAAACAAAAGCGGCGTTAATTAATTAATAATAACATTAATATTATTTTATTACAACTTATGAAAGTCCTGTAATTAATGACAGTCGGCAGTGGTCAAATCCTTGTTAACATTTCAAGAACTTTGAAACTCTTCAGTTGAGGCTTAAGCCTGAATTTCTTCAAATAATTGCACTAATGTTACGAACTAGGATGTATTTTCTTCCTGGTTTCACCAATTTATAATTCCCTTTGTTTTAACACTTCAATATTTTAGCTCCAAATATGAATAAGTGCGGCACACATGGAAACCCCTTCACGTTCCAAGATACCAGCTCTTCTTCAGTTAACATCTCATTTCCTTACATCTTTGATGATAGCCTTGGAAAGGTGGTAAACTTTTCACTGGAAGTGAAAAGGAATGATCAACTGTACCGCAGCTACGAACTGGAAGTGAACCATCGATGTAACATAATGCATCACCATCTCATCGATCTTCCAAATGCAGAATATCAAGTACTGCTCAAGGCTAGCAACAGGCTCAATGACGTATCAATCTCCTTTGTGGGAAAGTTTACTATATGTGAGTTTAGTTTTAATAATTTGTCATTTGTATTTTTTAGTTTCATTAGTTAGAGATCATGTATTGAATCTCTCATGCAAGGTCAAATGATAATGGACTTTAAATATCATTGTTTCATTCTCAGTGATTGTTTTAACTTAGGCATTTCCCAAACGTTGGAATGCAATCAATCCATCCGTTATTGTAATGAACAAGATTCAAGTAATTCATACACTTAAAATCCAAAAATAAACTACTTAAGCATATTATTCATAACATGTTACTCAACAAACACCATTATTTATTGAAATTATCAACTTTATAACAAATGTTATTTAAAAAGTTTAGGTTTCACTACAAGCTCAAATTATCTTTAATAAAGTTACAATCATTACTCAGCCTCAACATCAACTGGACTCATCGTCGTACTTGCCGTCATCATAATCCTACTCATCCTTGTCATCATCATCCTCATGTGCCTCATGTGCCGATGCAAGACGACGGGAGGCAACAAGAGCGTTCACATGTCGAAGAATTCTGTCAACATCACACGTTTCATCAACCCTAACTTCACCTTGAGAGTAATGATTCCCTGTGTTCATTTGCTTAAATCATTCAACTCACGCAACAGCTGGCCCATCAATTAGCTGCAGATTTTGATTATATTGTGTTTGGTTTTTGTTTTTTGTTTTTTTGGCGATAAAGTTTAGACTAATTAGTTTATTGTTTGAAATGAACTTTTTCATTCCTAAATCAATTTGTCAGATAATTTTTATATTTCAATGGAGGGGGTTAAATTTTCACTTTATATGCCATTTAAAGTGCTTTTTAACTAATATCAGTATTGAGCTCTTGCATTGAGATGTCAACGATTGTTTGAAAATTATTTGGATTTATTACTTTAAATATGATGGTGATGATAATAATCATTTAATTAACAATGTCTTCCTGCAATGCAGAAGATATCACACAGACTCAGCCATCATCCAATCATTAGGTAGATTTTTTTTCTGAATTGTTAGTATCTAAAATATTTTATATTCTTGCAATAATTCAAAAAGGTTCACGTAGATGTTTGTTAAGATTACTTTTAAGAACTAACTTTCAGGAAATATTCCATGTATTAATAACTTTGTATCACTAGTGCTTGTACTTATTAGTGTAATTATTTACCACAAAACCAATAAATCTACATGATTGCATTCCTTCACTCCTTCACACAAATATATAATATTTTAGACCTTGGCCAAATCAAAACATTCATCATTCCTAAGGTTATGCTGACCTGCACATTTGATCCATCTATTCCTTAACTGTTCACTTAGAACTTGAAGCATATACATCTAATCAATGTGGTCGCATATCCTACACTCTAAACCTCCTGTAAATTTGGTCGTTTATGAAAAACATTTGCTTAAAGATAATTGTGAACAACGTTTTCTGCATCCAGGATACCTGTTAAGGCTTCAAATTTCCCTTTGCATGTGGAAAACATGGAGAAAGACAGCGGACTGATGTACTCTGAAGAGTTTGATGTCAGTCATTTCATTTTACTACTTCATACTAATAGAAATATTAATAACAATGACAATAATAATCATAATGATGACAATAATAATAACCATAATAATAATAATAATAATAATAATAATAATAATAATAATAATAATAATAATAATAACAATAATGATGGTAATAATATTTAATTACTGCCTGAGTAATTAAGCAAAGCTAATGTTAATTACTTACTCACATCCAAACTCCTATTCTGTTCTAAATCACGACCACTCTAATCAAAACAATATTGTTGCAACAAATAAATAATTATGCTTGCTTATTATAATAATTAATTAAATAATTACTTGTCGATCGTTATATTTCACAAATTGGATAGTTAATTGAATTTATTCGTGAGACGTTAATTTGTTTGTGAATGGTTTAATCTAATCAAAAGGATCTGAAGAATGTTGGTCGAAACCAGACTGCCGAAGATGCCCTTCTCCAGTGCAACAGAGCCAAGAACAGATTCGTCAACATCCTGCCCTACGATGCAACCAGGGTGAAGCTCCAACCGATGGAAGATGAGGAGGGATCAGATTACATTAATGCCAATTGGATCCCTGTGAGTGTTCCCTGACTTCTTATTTGTGGTCCAACTCTTGTGAAAGGATGAAGCCAATCCATAATTTGTAGGAGCTCTTGAGGCATATAATATCCAGTGGAAAATTGCAATGCATTGTTGTGGTGTTGTGAATGTCATGATAATGTTACTCATCCTTGTTAATTTAACCTTGTACTTTACAGTCTTTATAATTATGAAATATTGAAATTAGCTTACTTCTAAGATGCACTTCCAACTGAGTTTTGAACTGGCTTGTGATAATTGTTAAAAACAATTTAATGTAACTAACTTACATTAGAAGAAAAATATTGTTTCAACTTTTTAGAACTGATAACAATCCATTTTTGTAGGGCTACTATTCTAAGAGAGAGTACATAGCCACTCAGGGACCACTGACTTCAACCATGGATGACTTCTGGAGGCTGGTGTGGGAGCACAATTGTCCAGCCATTGTCATGTTGACGCTCCTTGTCGAAAAGAACAAAGCGAGTTTATTTATTATTAAGTTATTGCATTGTGACAATGGAGGAACAGTCACACCATGTTCTTTTCATAACTGAGTTTCCATTCCTTACGTATGCATACGGAACTACCTAATTGGTTATGATGATTATGATGATATGCATAGAACCATACAAATTAAACTATTCTTATTCCTATCCTGGTCTTAAGAATAAGAATGTCTTACTTCTTCTTAACCAAAAACATCAAAAACATCTTAAGTAAGATTCTCAAATTGTCACCAGATAAAGTGTGAGCAGTACTGGCCCACAGAATCAACATCATATGGAGACTTGCAAGTGACACTCGATGGTGAAATCATAACAGAAAAATGGTGTCTGAGAAAATTCAAAGTGGAGAATGTAATAATCATTTGAGTAACAGTCAAATTACATCAAAGTTTTATTATAATTATTGTTTTTATGCAGCACCCACACAATACTTAATCTGACATTTTACTACTTGTGACCAAGTAATGCTCTACAATTGTCCGTGTTGTTTCCGAAATATGCATAATATTATTTTATAAATCCTTTTTTAAGTGAAGTAAATAAAAATTTCACTTGAATAAACTTATGCGTTTAATGAAATTAACATTAATGTTGAGAACTTCTACTGTAATTTCAGACTGCAAGTGATGAATCAAAAATAGTAAAGCATTTTCACTACTTGGAATGGCCAGACATGAATGTCCCAGAAGCTGAATCAATGCTCTCCTTCATCCAATTCATCAAAGAGAACTTGAAGGATGAAAAATCACCAGAGACTCCAGCTGGACCAATTGTGGTCCATTGCAGGTTGGAAATGCATGTTCTGCTTTACAATAAATCCAGTGCATCGAATGCAATTCAAAAACAGTGCAGGGGTCGGAAGATCGGGCACCTTCATCGCCCTCGAAACTCTGTTAAACCAGCTTGAAGATGAGGAAGACATAGATGTCTATGGCATAGTGATGGAAATGAGGAAAAGTAGAGTCCAAATGGTCCAAACTGAGGTTGTATAACTTCCATGTCTTCAGTTACATGAAGCTTGTTTGTTAGCAAAATTCAACAAGGAAAACTATGCCTAGTTCTGAAAATTATTAATAGTGAGCAGGCTAGATCTAACAAGTCTGCAATGAAACTGCTTAAAGCTCACTGAAGTGTTGATAATAAACATAGTTGAAATGTATAAATCTCACCTCAAAACTCAATCATGCATATCAGTCAGAGTTGTTCAACAAGTCTGGCCTTATTTAACTGGAAAACCATACGATTTCCTCCACACCAATAGAACTTAATCAAAACCATACTCTAAACCTATTTTTCAAAGTGAAATCTTCCTCGTGCATTCAAAGAGGTTAGAATTTGTGTAGAACATTAACAGAGATTGAGCCTAGTTTGGTCCGAAATCAATGTCCATAAATCTTATTAAGGCCTTACTGCCGTGATCGAACCATATCACGTTGTCCAATGATAATTAATTTGATCAATGTTTATGGATTTATCCAGCAACAGTATGTGTTCCTATATCGATGTATGAAAGAAGTGATAGAAAAATCACAGCCACCAGGTAGCAGCTCTTCCTCGTGCATTTTGCAGATCCATGAAGCAGGTTGGAGATCAGTGGCCACTTTTATAACACTAAGTGATCTAGCCATTCCAGAATGAACTCATATTTTTCAATGCATTACTTTAGGAACTGCAGACATTTCCAATGCAATTACAAATGTGACCTCTGGAAAAAATGACAGTAGCTGTAAGGATGCACTTATAGGAAATGGTAACAAACAACACATCTACAACGCCTTGCATACCGCAAATTATATAACGAACTTATTATCACCAGGTAAACAAGACCCTGAGAATCATAAAACCGCTCCCTCGGTATCTCTAAATGAACAAAAGGTCGATGGTACGTTTACTCGTGCCAATTTTAAGTTACGTCACAACCGTAATAAAACAACTTTTTGTATATTTTTGTCAGAAGCTCAAGGAATGCAAGTCAAAGATAGCGGAGTCGGAACCGTTTCGCGTCCCCAAGAAGGAGACCAACTTTCTTAAAAACTTTGATATCACTGTTTAAGCAGAGTATTTTAACATTACTAGTTATTAACCGATAGTTATACCTTTAAGCAAGCAAGAGTAGATAACCCCGCAGCATAAAACAATCCTCGATCACATTAACGAACGCTCCAACTCTGTGTTTTCAACTTTATTTCAACAACAATTGGGAGAATTTTGAGTGAGCCCTGTCGATTATCCGCCGATTTTTTTTTTTTCTTGCGGTACGTCGCCTGGATAAACGGCCATCATCGCCGTCGAACGAAGAAGAAGGGAATCCTGCAAACTTCGCAGGCGACGGCATTTATTTACAAGACGATTATTCAACGTAGCCAGCACGTGACCAGACGCCGACCAATGGCGTTGCGAATAACGTAGATGTTACGTCACGTGATCTACAGCTAGGCCGCAAGCGGATTCGTATATAAGGCATTAGCCGGGCCGGTTTTTCAATAGGAATAGGAGAAGTGCTGACGATAGGGTCTCTCGGTGTCCGCGCGCGTGCTGCTCTTGTTCATTGTACATAAATATATAAGAGGAGGGATCTCGCTCTATTGGTCCTGCTATAAGTGTAGGTCGGTTGCAGTCCTGGGATGACAATAATCGTCTTTCTCGTGGATACGAGTGCATCCATGAACCAACGCACTCACATGGGCACGACATTTCTTGACACGGCTAAGCATACAATAGAAATGTTTTTAAAGGTAGGAGTCGTTGTGGATTAAGCTCTACGAATTTGAACGAATCTTCTATTCACCCTGCGATTCCCTGGTTGCCTCGCGAGATAGCCGGTCAATTGAGGGAAAGGGGGCCCGGTGACATTCTTAAATCTAACTTAAGTTTCATGTTTTCCAGATAAGATCAAGGGATCCTGTTTGTCGTTTGGACCGATACATGTTGTTGACATTTGAAGATCCGCCGATGAACGTAAAGGTCTGAGATTATTCTTCGAAACAGCTAAAAGGGACGCCAATAACTTTTAAAAAAAACTAGATTGTTTGGATTTGAGCGTAGTAGCCCGATTAAGGTCCCTAATTTTGAAAAATACGAGACTGCGCCCTCTCGCCTTGATATTTGGCTAGAAAGCCGTATCGCTGCGCCTGCCTACGAATCTAGTTGTTGGTTTATATTGTTGCGCCATGGCAAATAGTTCGCGAAAGCGCACTGAGAATTATTTTAAATTTCGTTTAAGAGAGGGTTTGTTTTTAATTATTTTCGTCGATATGTGAATGTTTGAGTACTCTGGAAAACCCAAGAGGTCTTCAGCCAAAAATTGATGCTCGTTAAATTTTTTTTGTAAAAAAAATCGTTAAATTTACCGATTTCGTTGTCAGGCTGGATGGAAGGAAAGTCATTGCACTTTTATGAAGGAATTAAAGTCCCTAGAAGCCAATGGGCTGTCAAATTTGGGATCAGCATTGAAAAATACTTTTGACATGCTAAATGTGAATAGATTGCAAACAGGAATTGATACCTTTGGACAGGTAATCACTTAATTACTGCTTGGATTTGAATGTGCAAATTGCACAAGTGATGAAACAACTTGCGAATGACGAAGGCTAACTTTACTTCACGTATTTTGCACAGGGAAGGTTCCCATTTTACATCGAACCTGCAATTATTATATGCCTAACAGACGGCAACAAGATGACATCTAAATCTGGTGCAACCAATGAGGTTAGGGTGACTTTCTGAACTATTTATGAGTTTAAAAAACAATGATTTTCAGCAAAAAACTTAACCAAATTCCACTAAACAAACCATCCATTTGAACCATAAAAAAGCCACATGTGACACAATGCATCTTCCATGCAATGTAATAGCATGTTGCAACTTGCCAAATATCCACAAAAACTTGGAATGGATTAAAAAATAATAAATTTCTATAATCCGAAGGTTAAATCCATTTCAGTTGAATTTGCCCATGAATGTTGCCACAGCCCTTCTGGGGTCTGAACTCACAAAGGAACCCTTCAGATGGGATCAGAGATTGTACAGCATCGTTTATAAGATAGGCCCCACGTCCTTGGAACTCCCGGAAGCCCTCTCGTACGTGCCGACGGCCGAGGACACTCCGATCGATGCAATGTGCGAGGTTACAGGAGGTGAGGATTGCTCGAGGAAATTTGTCACGACCCGATGAAGTCGTATTCTTAAGCATTTTAGGTTATATTGATGAATTATGAAAGAAACATTGAACGTTATAATATGAATACGCAATTATTATGCATGGAAGAGGGTTTTAATTTGGAGTAGGAAGTTGTTCGAATGTCAATCTTAGCTCGACATTCGAACTTATGCACTCATTGTGCTTAATTTTCATTTTCATTTTTCTGTCTGCTTCTACTCGATTTAATCAAGACAAAATCAAAAAATCTGCTTCCAAAAAGTCTCTCAAATAGAAACACATTCAGAAATGAAAAATTATTAATCATCACTGCTAATTTTTTAATTTAAAAAAGTGAATGGTTTGGTGATGTCGTGTAAAATGTAAATTATTCCAGGTCGCTCGTACGCCATAACGACGCAGAAGTCCCTGGTGCAATGCCTGGAATCGTTGGCGCAGAAACTCCAGAGCGGGGTGATTGTCAACTTTGAAAAACTTCCTTCCGACTCTCCGAACGGAGCGGGTTTGTGGGCTGCGACTTGTTACTTTTCCTTCCACTGGGGAGACTTAAGATGGCCTACTCAAGCTTATAACTGCTTAAGTGCACGTTTACATGGGCAATCGTGGATGTCATCTTTTGCTATGTCGTTAACGACGTTATTCGCCCAAACATGCTGACTTCTTTAGTTATTATTATTATTATATAGCTTCAATTGGTTGATGTAATCTATAATAATGGTTAATGAGTTATTAGCAAAATCTATATTTTGTCATTAACACGAATGTTATGGATGTTGTGGTATATTATTCATGAATGTTTAATTTATAATTTTTTAATTCTTTGCTTGGGATTTAAACCTTTCAATTAAGTCTTTGCCTCTTTTATTATCAGAGGATCCTCACCAGGACTTTCAACCATGGCACAACTGCAGACGACTTTTGTTTGTTAACAGATCCGCTCAGAGGGGTGGTACGACCGGTCACTGGCCAATACCTGAATGCTATTGGCCAGATGCAGGGAAGGAGGCTCTTGTGAGTTTGAGTTACTTGACCTCTTGAAGTCCTGAACTTTTAAGTTCATGATCTTCTTTGTAGCCTTTGTTTTACAACAGCCCCACTGTTTTGCACTTTATGCATTTGTGCGAAAATCAAATTCCTTGTAGTACTATACTTAATACTCTTTTGTATACTTTATTATTTCTGTTAAATTCCTCGCATTGGTTTCAGCCACCGAGATGTGCACATCCTCCGATCAGCTTTTCGTGTCGACCTTGCGAGCCGATCACCATGGACAGCATTCCGTTCGACAAGTACGAGCTGGAGCCTTCCCAATTGACCCACTACATTCTCGAGAGGAGGCAGCCAAATGTGGCTTGGCAGGTAGGGTTTCTAACTTTGCTGTTACATGGGCAGGATGTGTTGTCCCTCGTGACTATGGTCCTTACTTGTGAGGATATTGTGATGTTTGTCTCTTTATTTCATGTTCAGTATTGTAGATTGAGTTTTTTTTTTTTTGAAATGTTCTTGTTTAACCAAATGCGGATTGGATGTGTTTAGCGCAGACTGGTGTACTTTAACGTATTGTTTTGAATTAAAACCTACTGTACTTTTAATTTTTACAAGTTATGCAATATGTCATGATACATGTTTACCTTCTTGCTACATTGCTAGTGGAAAATTCGTTTCCAGGTGTTCATGAAGAGCAGCTCCAAATACTCGGAACTGGGTCATCCGTTCGGATACTTGAAGGCCAGCACGAACCTCACCTCTGTAAATCTTTTTGTCATGCCTTACAACTACCCTCTACTCTTTTCTCTTTTAGGTTGGTTGTTTGTTGATTATAATAAGTTGATTACTAATTACCTGTTAATAAAAAAAATATATGCACACTTCACTTGTTTCAGATGAATTAATCAAAGTACACAAGTACAAAATCACGCCAAAGTGGAGGATGCAATTCGAGGGATACTTGAAATCAGTGCCACCTTATTATGCCACGGTAAGATCGACCATTTAACTCAAAAGATCGTGATTAGTTATCGATTCAATTTCATGTTTTTTTGCTCTTTTATTATTATTTCCTTAATAAGTTCAGTTTCACTTCTTCCTAACTCATATTTGTGTCTCGATCTGCAGCCCTTGAAGAAAGCATTTGGAAGGCTACCCATGCTTCCCAACCTGAACTTGATCCCAGACCAGATGGAAAATTGTTTCAGCTACTCGGTAGTCTCCTACCTGAAGAAAATAAAAAACCAAGCGAGAATTGTATTCGAACACCTGGTGGCATCCGTGGGTCAATGTCCCCCTCCTCTGCCCACCATCAGGGTCGTTGCCCGAACTCCCCGAAATACAGCGCTCGACAGGGCGGAAGCCGAGAAGTCGATGGCCCACTACGCCGGAGACATCTACGGGCCCAAGAAGGAGCTGGCTCTCTCTTTGGACAACTACGAGACCTTCACTCTCCATGCCGACCCAAAGACAGTCGACGCTCACATATACACGTCTGCATTTTACTCTTATTCGTTAATTGGTCAACTTCCACACAATGTATCTTTGAATGTCGATACAGGCTATTAAATGCTCCTATTAAATTTGCCATTTCTATATTCATAGATATATTTAACATAATTTATGCATGGTTTATTGGAATAATTGGCCAATTTTATGCTTCACTTCTGATTGGGCTAATTTTATGAAAGATTTAGTGGCTCACAATTTTGTTGAAAATTTTTTTATTCAGGAACTCAAATAATTTTTCACTTTAAATTGACCTGACATCATTAGCTCAATTGCAATATAAAACACTTTTCATGGTTATTGGTGCACAATAACTGCTTATTGGAAATTGATGACGATTGCTAAATTAATTTACTGCTGTAGCAGTTTGTAAAAATAAGCTAACGATCGGCCAATCATAAATCGCCAGGAACCCTTTCGACATCAACCGAAAAGATCTCATCCTGAACCTGTCAAGACTCAGATTGAACTTTCTGAGCACAACTCAGGACAGGAGGAAACTCCAACACACAGGTCGGCGATAATTATTATTAGCCACTTACATTTTAAAGTTAAATTCATTTTATTTGTTTTGAGATTTCGAGACAGTATAAAATCTGCTTAATTTGTTTTCATCCCCCAAGTGGCACAATTTCTTTCTTTAAAAACAAAGTGGGAGTATGTCTATTTCTAACGTTCACTTATACAATAATAACAATCGATACGTATTGCCTCTGTTTTATTCGTGTGTTTTTATTTGTATTCAATTTTTATGCAAAAGTTAATAGTTGTGAGTCGGGCCTTTTGCAATGGATTTTACAATCGTTTATTATTTTTTCCAGATGTCCTTCACAGTATGCCCATCCAGGAAATGGGCAACTACCAAGAATATCTCAAAAAGCAACCTCCTCCACTCAGGGAAATCGAGACAACCCCCACTCGAATACACACCTTTGGGAACCCATTTAAAGTCAAGGTGAGACACTTCTTGGCGACCTGAATTAATTAATTGCAGTGTATTTAATTTGCATGAGTATTTAATAACATGACTCGGATAAATTTAAGCTTAAAATATTCAAAATAATTAAAATATTTCAAAATACAAATTACCTTTTGCCTATCAATGATTCCAGCAAAACTTGATGATCGACGAAGCAGACGAGGCAATGTTAAGTCCAGCTTCTTCCACGTCTGCGAGGAAAAGAACTTCCTCCGAATCTTCTACGACGTCTTCTCTCTCCTCCCCTGTGCCGATATCGTCGCCTCGCCCTTTCAAAAGGAAGCAAGGTTGGCATCTTAAGTCCTCTGATATGGACGGCAGAGTGGATATTAATGTTGATATTCTTCAAAATCTTGGATTAGCATGACATCAATGTTCACAATCGGCAGGTCCACTTCCTCGGAATGTCCCTTCAAAGTTCTTCCTGTCGCCATCTCCGTCTCCGTCCGGCTCTCCCGTACCGAGTCCCCTTTATTCCGAGCCTTTGGGGTCTCCGGGCGTATTACCAAGTAGGTGGTCTAACTATTTGCAATTCCACCGTTTTTCAAGAATTATAATGTATTGTGTACATTTCTACTAATATTGCTGCCTAACCGTGAACTATTTTCCTACAGGTGAAAATGAGCAGTCGTGCCTATTAACGTCCGGTCACAATCCTCTGATGAGCGAGTTGTTGGTCAATCATTCCGGCATGAAAAGGGGTCCGAACTACAACAATCGAATGGTCAACGGAACTCCCGACATTCCTCTGACCAACCACGTCGACATCTCCGAGGGTCCTTTGGTCAATGGCAGCAGAGAAGGGAGTCCGAACGATGCGACGACTTGCAAGGTTTTGAGGCAAGACACTGAAGCAGATGTCGAGCACAACAACAACATAAAAAAGATTGCCTTGAAAGAAGTCAGGAAGCCTGGCAGAAGTGGGTGATCACGTGCTTTCCATTTAAATGGCGATAAATTTTAACCTCCCATATTTCCATCGATCCGATCGCGATTGAACCCTTACGTGGATGTTACACTCAGAAACCTCTGCCTATACATCTGCATCTTTCCCTTTTAGATTTCTCCTCTCTTCTCGACTTGTTGAGGTCACTGAAAGGAAGTCCACAGTTGAGGAAGTTGGTTCTCGACAGGATTGCGTTGGAGGCCTCTCGGTTCAAGCGGACGTTCATGATGGAAGCCATTCAAGATCTGGAGCTCGGCAGTTGACGACCGATCGGAAACTCGTTCGATGCCGCACGACGTGAGTAACTTGTTCTCCGATTGGTTAACAATTGCAGTCTTTCTGTATTAACTTTCTATCGTTAACTAATTAATGCTCGTAAATAGTCGATATTTCATAGCCTTAACCCCTTACAAGATAAACGGTAAATCGATGTTTTTATTTTGATGCCAGGTTGATGGTCTTTCATGGACAGTTGCCTTAAAATGATATTTCTTTCCAATCTCTTTCTTATCCAAGCTATGAATTTCCTTATGACTTTCACTTTGAACTGAATACATCAATCACTTTGGTGACATGGTCCCAGTTATTACCACTGATTACTACTTATTTTATTATTTCCAACTGTCAGCATACTTTATATTATTATTATTATTATTATTATTATTTAAGACTTATCAGTTCTACAAACTTTCTCTGAAGCATCTGTTTATTTACAAGTATGGCTTTCTGTCCTTCTTCTTGTGGTCTCTCAATCAGACTCTTCACTTGAAGCTGCAATCGAATCTTTGGTGCCATCATATCAGAGTCAGGCTGGGAAATGGTTGGAGAATGTGTAATGTGGTTGTTTAAACTTCGATCGATTGTTTTTGTACAAAACTGATGACTGTCTCAAGAAATTTAAACAATTTTTTAAAATAAAGTTTAAACACCAAAACATTATAGTCTATGATCAGTTAACTTACAAATAAGATAAATAACTTTTTTTTTTACGTTAATGTAAATAGAATCGGATGTAAATGTAAATGAATTTCCGCTTAAATGTGAAATAAATGAAGGAATGGCTCTGTGTCTTGCCTCTTCATGCTTGAGTGATGATGTTGCATGTGGAGTGCCTGTTTTCTCGCTTGATTGAATCGCGCGCCCATCATTAATTGGCCGGCAATGATGATGATGATGCAGCATGTAATAGTTGCATGGAGGTCATAAAAAATTCAAAATATGTATCAATATCAGCCAAATGATGTTGTCATTCAATCTTTGAATGTTGAAATGGGCATCATTCATTAGTAATGACTAATTGTATTCAACAGTTTATTTTGCAGGCCAGCCCGTGGAGAGGCCGCAGTGGTTCACTGAGAATGTCAGGACCTAACTGGCGGACCCAGGGAGAATGCTTTTGCATTTTCTTATGTCCTTTAGCTGCCCAAAAAAATGGGTGCTGGGATCAAGTTTATGGGGTTCTAGATAACCCTACTATAAGTACCAATGTGCATATAATTTTTATCCTTAACGTGATTAATATTAATAATAGTTCTGCTAAATTCCCAAGCCAGCAAAAACCAAGCAGATTGCAGTTATTGCAGATCACTGGATCCTGAACGCAATTTCGTAGCTGAGAATAGTAAATTTCTTTAGGAGATGTTTTTTTTGTTATCTAAAACCAAATTTATGGGCCAGAAATCAAGTCAAAAGGTCCAACAAGCACGTGCTTCAAATATTTCTTCCACCACACTAACTTCTGAATAGCTGCAGAATGGTAATCATATAGATGAAATTCTTGCCAAATTCCTTAGTATTAGAGTAGGTCTTATCGTGAAGTTTTCCCTGTTTAGATGTGTGTTGAGTTCACTGCCCACTTAATGTGAACCCATATCATTATGGATTAATTAATTCCTTACAAGCTTTTTTTTTTTGGAGGGGATTACGCTCATTGAACAAAATCGCTTTTCTGGGCGGGCTAGGAAGATAAGCCGCGATTCCCGAAGGCACGGACATTGGATTTTGCTTTCTCGGTGTGGATGTTTTGAGAATGTTGGTCGTGAATTTGTGCAAAGAAAGCGAGGAGTCGCCCATAGTTTGATTGCCCGCGTTGTATGTGAGGATTAGAACAAAGTGGTTGTGGTTGGCCCGGTAGGGCGCTTTTTTCAAAATGGCAAAGCCAAGTTTTTGCATGCGGACGATCTCGCCATTTTGCTTTACTTAGACGAGTCTGAGGGACGTCACTTCTCATACCTCTAGTAGTACTTCTCATACTTGATGAGATGGCCTTTTTTGCTCCTGCCAGAGGTCAGGTACTACTGCCCGCCTAAATTCCGCCCCTGCTAACCAGCTGTTGTAGGAAGAGGAGGTAGTGTTGCTGGATCTCTGTCGGAAATGTTTTCAAATCAATGGGTGACGTGTGGCCATGAATGCTGTTATAACACCAGAGGATTGGGAAACCGGTGTGATGCAGTGACAAAGCCTTTATCATTTTAGGCGCGTACTCAGTTCTCAGAAAAATCTCACGAACTCGTAATGCCAAAAGTTAGTGGCACAATCGTCGGCTCCTTTTTGGAGTGCTTTGGGAAGTTTTATTCAGTTTTCTCCCCACCCCGGCAACTCCCATCCTTTACGAATTCCCATCACTTTACGAACACCATAAAACTCGCTTTTCCTGTAAACTTTATGAAAGAGATTAATCAGATTGCAATTTGTGAGGTGAATATACTGAACAAATGTCTCGAACAATAAACCAAATAAGTTAATTTCGAGCGCACAAAAAGCTGTCAGCTGATGAGCGAAATCATGTTTTGCCATCCACATGTTTTCATCAATGCACAATCTCATTCACATAAATTGAAAAAAGGATGACTTCCAGGGAAATCATTTCAAACGCATGTTTGTCTTAGTCTATTTTTGCATCTTAAAAATTGAGATTCGAGGTCCAGATGTTGCCGTCTATACACGTGTTTCAAGCTGTTTAATAATGATTTTCAACATCAATAACAGAAACCTTATATGAAAATAGATTTAAGGAGGCTTTTACCTTTGAAATGAACGTCATTATGATTTAGTATTTGGCATGCAACATGATTCATGCAAAACTTTAGTTTTGTAAATACTAGTATAACAAATTCACTTAAGTTAAAATAAAAGAACATCCATGGTCACCAGTCATCACACCCTGTAAAAAAGAACAAAAAGTGCACCAAGACCCCAGTTGTTATGTCACATAAACATCCACAATGTAATTCAATGAAAACAAACAGCGAAGAATCACGAATGCACGTCAATTCATGATCCCTAAGTGGTTAAAGAGAAAAGGCCTGGTCAATTATAGAAGTCAAACTTATCTAAATGCTAGCAAATATTTAAAAAAGACATTTTACATTCCAAAATCAGATTTTCCTTAATATTTTCTTTGTTATTACAAGAATAAATAACCATTCAGAATTACATAAGAGATGGAAATTAGTCCTTAACATCGGTTGCAATAACAGAATCCGAGAGGAGGCTGAACCATTTCGGAGATAATTTGTTAATAAGAGCCTTCCAAAGTTGTCGGAACAATTTTTCATCAGTTATTTCAGTTAGAAACAAATCAATAGCGCTCTTGCTATCCAAATAGTTAGACTTGAACAACTCATGATCCAATGAAAATCTGCTTTGAATGTTTATGAAATCTGGGGGGTTCTTGAGGTTTTTGGACAGAACTCCGGTGATGTAAACATCTTCGATCCAGAAAAAAATCGATTCAAAGGAAGCCTTGTACATTTCCTGCAATAATGGCACCGTGGTAAGGTAACCAACTCCAGCACAATACTGTGGAAAGTAACTCTTGCCAGGAAACTCATCTTCCTTGACACACCAAGCTCCACATTTGCTGGGATCTCTCTGTATAGGCATTTGATTTTCACCCCATAATGAACACATAATGGTTTGATTTGTCATAAGGCTGTTCTCAAGCAATGCCATTATTCCAAATATATTCACAAATGATGCATCATTGGCCTTCAGAGCATATTTAGCATGGCCACAAAATTCTGAAATCCACTTCATTCCCAACAATGCTTTGAGGGATTTTGTCTTCAATGTATCAAGAAAGTCTCCTTGGACTATGTCTTGATACTTATTATGTTCTGCAACCAATTTCTCTTGTGTGGTTTGATCTGAAGTGGTACCCATAAGGAATATAACTTGCAAGGAATTGGATTTCATCAAATTGACATTTGCCCAAGTTTCTCTCAGCAAACTCCTCCTTGAAAATTCTTCAGGTGATGTCATTACATAAACAATCCATTCAACTTTTTTGTTTTTGCAAAGGCTGTCGTTGTAAAGGTTGTAATTTACACGGGAGCCTTTGCAGGAGTGGGTGTTGGAGGAGGCAGTCTTTTAGGCCTTTTGTTCCATATTCTAAGGAGATCTTTAGAATCAAATGAAGCAAAAAATTGAACTCTGCCCTCTTTATCTGGAAGTCCTATTTTAATTCTGGCTGGTATTGAATCGTCACTCTCTTCATCTTTATCAATGGTTGACTTTTTAGAGCAATTCAAAGAATGTATGATTAACAGTGTAATATAAATAACGGCCAAAGCAGCCACTATTTTTACAAATAGTTGAACGTGTTTTTTCCCACAAATCTTTCTTAACATTTTCCAAGGTAGCAACGGAACAGCTACCAGTAATCAAAGTAATCAACAGGTTATAAAAGATGGCTTAAAAGTGGATCGAGTTCGCATTGCGCAGTCAGGTTAATCGAGAATGTGTATGCAGTTAAAGATTTTATCAGATTTAATTAAATTTCCTCAAGAATGAAATATTATAAATTTATCACATAAGCTGTGTTTTAATTATCAATTTATTAAGCATCATACCTTTCGCAATCTTATTTAGCGAAGACAGACGGCACCAATGATTTCGAGCCTATTAACTTTAATAAGTTGCTATCGTTACAGAAAAGCGCTCCTTTGAACCTCTAGCCCGACTAAGTATATTCTACCATATCTTTGCACCAAAGATCGGCAAACCCCGGCTTTTAGATCGGATACGACCCAGCCAGTACTCCAGTCCAGCTCAACACAAAAGAAATAAGCATTTCTAAACCAACTCGTGTTTATTTCACCATCCTCATGATTACAATATATTTGTTTTTACTAATATATTAGTGTCATCAATAATATGAGAATGAAGTATATCTGTCGAGCAATGGTCTCCATAGTCTGATTAATCTATCCAATTAATAAAAATAAAGTTAAATGCAAAAGGTTACCTGTTTATGCCAATAATTAATTAATTATCCCAAAATAAGATTTGTAAAAGCTGTGAGCATTTATAAATATACAAGAAAAACAAAGTCCTCAGAGAATAAATGTTATGGCATCTTCTGTTTAACATTTAGCAGAGCCCAGTGGACTGACAGGCTGCATAAGCCACTATTACACAACAAGCAAATTATTATTACACAGCTATCAGAAAAATTCTAGACAAACTTCCACCTGTACTAAACTCCAGAAAGTTTATCCATAAATGTTAGAGCAATTTTGAAACATTTTAGAAATTTCAAAAGGTTAGCAGTGACCTTCATGTATTTAAACCTCAATTCACCTCAAAGTCTAGCTGGCATGAATGGATTGAGACAAAGATGTCAAAAGAAAGAAAATAATTCCAGCCGAACATGCCACGTGAATATTTCATTCCGGTGTCAATTGAATAAGATAAATAGAGCGACTGGATACCCGTATCGAATAAGGTAAATATACAGAACTCTAAATAGAACTCGAAATTCTGAAAGGAGATTCCAAAAAGTCTTTTTGAATCGATACAGCGACAACATCATCCTTAAGCCGACAACATCAACAATCATGGCAGAGACAAATCTCGAAGAAACAAACTATGCATCTGGATTGCATCGCAGGTGATTGCAGGGAGTGTTGGTGAAGATGCCATCATCATTGCTCATAAGGTGCATAGGATTAACATTTTGTAATATAAGCTGCAACCTAAGAAGAATAATAAAGAAATATCCAAGCTATCAATGATGTATCTAAAAAAATTCTAAAAACGAATAGTCATGATGTTCGGGAATCTTCCTGAGAGGACTAGGAAACATTTTCAGTAATAACCTCGTCATCATCATAACCATCGTTGCTTTAACAAACATTGTTAACATAACTCATGCTTGACTTGAAAAGTTAAAGCATGAAACTAAAAGTGCAGAGTAAAAAAGATTCAAAAATACTTTAAAAAAATAAAACAAGACTTTAAAATTAACAACAAGTTCGGCTGTTTGGAGTGACGAGCGGACGGGTCACACGTAGGTTGGAAAAAGAATTTTTACTTTGGACGTGACCGTGAAGACTGGATAGAGCTTGCTTCCAGGCACGAGGTCCCTGATTATCTTCCTGCCTACGAGCGACAGAACCCTCCTGCCGTCGGGTGCCAACGACGTCATCTTGTAGCTGAGGATGGTGGCATCGGGGGAATCGATTCTGAGAGCAAGGGTGAGCGAGATGGGCAGAGATTCGAGCCTCGTTAGGTAGGTGCAGGTTGGTTTGGGATTCGACTCCTGAGACTGATGGTCAGACTTGCTGCAGAAATATATAGAACCCCCGATGCATGCTATGCCCCTAGAGGAGGAGGACATTCCTACTAGGTCCCTTATGGACAGCGGGTCGTCCGATATGCCGGCTCCGAAAAGGTAGGAACCGGAATTGAAAGCTTGGGCTGTTGAATTTCCCGGAAGAGAGAGTATCTGATTGTCAGGGTAGGAGGAGGAAAGAGGGTTGTGCTCTATGGTGACAGTCCAACTGCACTGCTTCTGCACAGGTTCACCAGTATATGTGGTGATACCATTGGCATCACCGCCCCAAGTGGTGAGGCATCTGGCGACAGGCTGCTTGAATACCCTGTGCATGGCAAGGGGACCAGCCTCTGCTGCTGAAACACAGTTCATCTGATGGGTGGGTGAGGTGGATATCTTGGGTACGATGGTATCCCCACCACTAAGTCCATCATCTGTCAAATAGAAACCAATTTATTACATTTTTATATTTTACAAATGGTAGTAATAATGATTCAGTCGTTAATCGGGTCACGAACAATCACAATAAAATTGGCCTTTTAATCAAGGTTAAAAAACAACCTGAGAACCAAGTGAGCAACTTGTCCACACGCTTCCTGAAGTGCTCAGTCCCGGAGAGGAAGAGCAGCCTGCCTGACTTGTCCTTGAGGAGGTTGTCACATCTCTTCCTTAGCAAGGACACCCTGCAGCGAAAGAAGCCAGTCAAAGTTATTTGAGAAATGCATGATAGCACTCTTCTCAGGTTACACATGACCTTCCAAAGTTTTTAAACAAAAGTATTTGGCAGTTCTTTGCAGTTGAATGACTTTCAAAAATAATTAATTTATTCGACTATGAACAATCATTATTTGCAACCAATGGCTGACAAACCTTATTATAACGAAAATTATAGAAACACGTAAATTAGATTCAGGCTATTTAAACCTCATTATAGTATTATTATTAGTTAAGTACAAAAAGGTGGCCCACTCTTTCCTATTCTTCTTGAATCGATGTATGACCGGATGAAGAAGAGCTGCCTTCGACAAAACCTCGGAGTGTCCGTCTCCCGAAACCTCGCTGCAAGAAGCGGCCACGTCGGTCAAGTTGATGATGCACTTCTCACTTTCCATCCGATGAGACTCCGTCCTCCTGGCCAGACGTCCTCTTGCCTCGTCCATCCTCTTCAGGGTCAGCCTCTTCTCTTCCTCTATGGCACTTGTCAGGTCCTCCACGAAACGACGGAACTGCTGCTCTATTCGACTGCAGGCAGACTTGTGAAGATCCTGAAAGGAATGGCTTTTGGTAGTAATGAGGACTGTAATCTTATCATTTCTATTTATAATAGTTAATAGACTTAGTTGCAATTAACAATCATCAGAATTGAACATCCTATATCTTGAATGATTTCAATTTCAAAAGCTGAAATGTGATCATAAAAATGTTTCCAAACATTGCAAATATTTTTTGATTTTAATAAAAACAAATTCAAACTTTAATATCTGTTGTTGCTTAATATATATTGTTGAATATGGTTGGGGTAAAAATAATCAATACATTGATGTTGACAGAGCAACACACCTGCAACAGTTTTAAATCAACATGTCCAGACTGACAAGACCAAAAAGGGGAAGACCTTGCTTATTCTTGCAATTTACAAGGAGCTCACTGGGTTCTTTGGTGACCCACACAAAGCAATGCATCCAGGACTTTGCATTACATTAAACTTTTTTTTATTTCCTCAGTCAAAAAATAAAGAAACACAAGCTAAGGAAGTCCATGGGTCTGAACCAACATTTAAAGTCCCCTTGTGAGCCTGGCAGAACCCCAACATGAGTTAAACAAATTCAATCCAATGGACATTATTCTTTTTTAAATTTTTGTATATTTGCATCAGACACAATAAGTCACACAAGTAAGGGTCTGACTTACTTTGTTAAGCATTGGTTATTATTATTAATATTATTATCATTATTGTTATTATTGTCATTATTATTATTATTATTATTATTATTATTATTATTATTATTATTATTATTATTATTATTACTATTATCGGTATCATTATCATTATCATTATTATT
>MPNW01000094.1:41215-117403 GCA_011800805.1 Hirudo medicinalis
GTGCATTGTACGGGATTCATTCATTTTACGACCAAGTCTTCAAAGTGGATTTATTTTATGAAACTACAATTGTTAATGAACAATTTGTTAATGCTTCAATAATTTGGATAATGTTATTATTATTAATTATTATTATTATTATTATTTATTATTGTTATTATTATTATTATTATTATTATTATTATTATTATTATTATTACTATTATCGGTATCATTATCATTATCATTATTATTATTACAGATAAATTGACTGAACCCAACCAGTAAGAACATAAAGGTTTGTCAAATTACATTTGCACTTCGTCATCAAACTTGTCCATGTTGACAACCTCATCCCACAATCACTCGTTAAAATTCCTCTTGTGCAATCGACAAGGGTGGCGCACAAAAATATTCGTGAATTGATAAAATGCCAATGTTTCAAGAAATCCATCGCTTAAATTATGAAGAGGATGTTTATAAAAAATATAATTACATTCGTTTACGAATCAATAAATCTACATTTACACTCAGTCCCCAGTCCTCCGAAGGCAGCAGGGGATTCAAAGCCATAAAGAAGATGAAGACAAATGAACGCGTTATCATTTACAATTAATTATTAATTGAACAGTGTCAGTCGCAAAACTCGTATATAGATATATATATATATATATATATTAATATAATCAATATTAATAAAAATATAATAAATAACAATATAATTAATATTACTTTAATAATTAATAATTAATATTAATTATTTTAGTAATTAATATTGGTTATATTAATATAATTAATATATAATTAATAAAATTAAATGTTATATACTCGTAATTATAATCAGTAATTAATATTAGTTTAATTATTAATAATTAATATTAATTAACTCCCAAGGCCAACATCGTCATCATAGCCACGACAGCCCACTTATTCTCTCCTCCTCAACAAGCTCACTCATTCCCTCACCCGCAAGTGCACGGCCTGATTTATGGATGATCTAAGTGGTGATGGATCAAAGCAGGGGCACGACTATCGAGTTATAAGATGGAAATTGTGATATGATTTATTTCATGCTCATTTCGAATTGCAATCTCAAGAAAAAAAAATATTATTATCAATGCATTCGAACGTGTTTTAGGTAAATATTAATTAAACAAAAAATAAGAGAAAAAAATAACTTTAATTTCGGTCGAAAACTGTGTCATCTTGAGCTGCTTCTCCTTCAGCATGGACACAATGCTCTCGCACTGCTCTTTCGTATGATTGGCCAGGTTCTAAAACGACAATTTGTTCAGATTACTTAAAATAATTTATATTTCATAATTACTTTAAAGTGATTAACGGCCATCAGTAAGCATACTGTGTTTGTGCACGTTAAAGTCGTTTAAATAAAGAATTAATCTGTGGCATTTAATCCCTCCTCGAGGTCACAATAATTATGATTATTATAATGAGGGTTTAAGTTATTCAAATTATTGGATTCAATTAGGCCTTATTAAATCATCAGAGGCTTCTTAATTTCGATGGGAAGCACAACATCGACGTCTCAAAACAATGACGGCCTTCCCTTGAGGCAAGAACAATTTTCAGAATTAATCAGCCGTTGCAACCGAGGATGGAAGATTTCTGCTCCCGAATGTGAAAAGCGTGATAAAGGAGATGGTGATGATGACGACGACGACGATGATTGTGGTGGTGATGATGACGACGACGACGACGATTGTGGTGGTGGTAATGACGACGACGACGATAACTTCGAAGATGCTATCGAATTTGAGAAACAAATATCCTGCTTATCCGCATTCCATGATCAAGAAAAGCTAAAACAACGATAAGTCGGCGATAAGGGAGCGAGAAATGGAGATGATGGATGACAGCAATTTCCGATTTCTTCGGAATTATAAACAAAATAACCTTATTTGGTTTAAGAGCTACATAATGAACATCTGCGCATCTTTTTTCTTTTTTCAGAACCGCTCCTCACAGGTATCCAAGAGGCAACTTAACTGAGTAATTCTGACTTTTTTTTATAAAAAAATAAAAATCATCTTCGGTAAGACGTGTCATTAACTGACTATCACGCACACCCATGTTTGTCTTTGTGCAGTCGAATATGAAAGATGAGTTAATCTTCAAAAAAGCTTTACACAAAGACAATTACAATCTGCATGTCTGTTTTTTTTTACCCTGGTCATGTCTGCTGTCAAGAATTGAAGCTCAGCATTGTCAGAAGTTGGACAGCATCTTAGTCATGGACATAATGCCTATGATAGGCAAAACAAAACAGACAAGCAAACAATTTGTGAACCACACATACATCAACATCTCAGAAACATCTCATCAACTGAACAAACAAGAAAGGACTACTTCGTTAGAGATTCCACTAAAAACTTTCCATGCACTGGAAGTTATGAGTTCGTATGGAATGGAATGGTGTGCAGTGGAATGGCAGCGTCGGTTAGGCAGTAATTACGGAGTAATTAGTCGACCGTAATGAACTTAATTGAAAGACTGATTAAATGGTCGACAATGTGTGGAAAGAAAACGAAGACGACGACGAAGATGAATGAGACGATAATGATGACGCCGATGTTGCTGATGATAACGCTGAAATATGAGAGATAAGATCGAGAAAATTCTAAATTATCGCAAGAGATTCATCACGATAAGCATCCTGAAAATATTTATTTACCAACAACGGATTAAGTCAGACGAATGGCTTAACAAATGCTCCAAGGAATAATCTTAGGCCATGATCGGATACATGAACAACAACAATTTGTAAAGAATACGTAACGGAATATTACTTTTATTATTTTTATAATTATAATAATTATTATTATTATTATTAGCAATATTAGCTCATAAAATCACCAAAGAATTAATTAAAATTCCAGTCCAGAGCAAGCGACAATCCTCAAACACCTTAAGGGTTATCCACTTAATATGAGGGGGTCTAAAAATGGTCGATTTGGGCCCTATAATCCCTCCCATAATGCCAATAATAAAGCACTTACGAGAAGGCTGTAAAAAACATTGAGAAAACAAGCATCGTTATCGGAAGACGCGCTCCGGGCTATCATTGCTACATTCGCAAACAAAGTGCTCCCCTTTTGACCTACACGTGGAAATGGAGATATGTAACTCCAGTTCTGCGTGTAAATGTCTAAGAGATGGAAAACCATTCGAAACGATACAGACTTGGAAAGGGGATGCAATGGATTAAAAGGATGACGGGAAGTAAGTAGCTTCCGAAAGTGGACCGCACACGTCTCTTATTACTTCGTTAAAAGCATTCATGTGAATGAGTGAACGTAATCAAAAATAAAGTAAAAAAAGAGTCTTAATATCGCTTAATTCGAGTGTAACTTGTGGAGTGGAATGATTGACGAGCAGTTGTAACTGAATTACGTTAAAATTAACTCAATTTACAACGGTATTCAAAACTTCTCTCAATTCTTTCTCATCGACTGCTGTCTGTTGTGCTGCTGATCAACCTCAATCAACTCCACCACTTAATTACGTCCAACCTCGTTTATTTACTTATTTATCTCAAATTATTCTGTATTATTCATCGTTCGCTAACCGATCACAGCTTATTAGTAGTCAAATTATTAAGCATCAAAATGGCTAAATGAAATTAATTAATGTTTATTTCAATCATTATTAATTATAATAATATTAATTATATATTAATTATCAATCATATATTAATCATTAATCATACATTAATTATTGATAATATATTAATAAACACTATTAATTCCATTGACACTGCCGTCATCGCGACCATTACCAATGGTGGTACGGTGCCTCCAATATGCTTCAAATACCACAATACCACAAGTTTTCCAGCCACCCGGGTCCCAGCATCACGTCACTGGCGCCAGATGGGTCTGAGTTAATGCTTAATCGATACAGCGCCACCACTACATTGCACGCCATCGCATTGACTCGCATTTCGTAGCAATCTCATGGTGGAGGCATGCATCCCTGGAGCTCCATACTCCGGCTGGAAATTCAATTTGATGGCTTAGGAATTTCAAATGATGCATTGCATGTCCGTGGAGGCGGAGTGGATATAAACACGCTTCTGATACGGTGCAATCTCACTCCGACTTGCGGAATGAAAGCCATTTAGCGGGCACTTTATGGTCTGAGGAGAAGTGGGTGACTCGAGTGTGCACAGATTGGGCAGTCTCATTAATATTCAGTAGGCATAAAAGTCCCGCCTCAACAAATCCCGACAACAAAGAGACATTCCACGATTCTCATGAGGAAGCCTCCATCTCTTCACTTATTAATTTACTGATTCAGAATTCATCAATCCCATCCATCCATCTATCCATTCATGTTCTCAAACCATGCACCGTCACATAGCTGCATCATCTTCAGCCTTAGATTATTTCCTCTAATAACCAAAATATCTTCCCTCCCTGTATTAATTTATAAAAACTAGTGATTACAACCATATTCTGGTCAATACAAGTACTCTTCAGACGGGAATTCATTGATCGATTGAGCAAATTCGACCGCGGAGTGAGTGGAAGCATTGACCGCAAATCCACTTAGGCATGGACGGATTCATCAGTACATCGTAAACAAGTCGAGTACTGAGACCATCTGACGTATGCAAAGATCTGTGAAGGACGTTAAATCCGTCTGAAGTGGAATGGCGTGATGCTGTTAAAGATGCACCCGATCAACCAACAATCGCCTGGAAAACTTCGCTTTCATCCTTTGTCCCGGGGGATTAAAAAGTGGAGAAATAGTTTTTAACAAAAATCCAGTTGGAAAAACTCATTTCAACAGGAGTACGATCCTCTTTAAACTGTTGACGTCAATCAGACAGAAGGATACTTTCAAACCGCGGGAGTTCAACAAAAACTTTGTTCCGCTGCTTCTCTTCGCCTCTAAAAGTACTTTCCGCTAACAGAAAATCCTCACGGAAGAGTCGAGACTTTTAATATTAACCAGACTGTGGAGGCAAACATGTGATATCGAGGAGCACATAAAGAGGCTGGTGCGTGGAGATGGAATCTCTCACGACCACGAGAAAGCAAGGAAATGATTAATACTTCAAAGGAGAGAAATTTCTCTTAATTAAACAAAGCGAGAGTCCTCCACCTATATTCTCTTTTTCTTCTTTCTTCTTTCACTCGATAGTCTTTTTGAATGTTTGAATGATGCTCATTCATCTGAAACTTCACAATTACCGCAGATGGGAGGCGCTCGATGGAATGAACGGGAGGCTTTTAATCTGATTGCGGACTCTGCGTTTCTTTCTCTTTTTTCATTTCACGCTCTCCTCCAGTTCAAATAAATTTCATCAACTCAAAATCTCACACCTCTGCATTTCTCAGAAGGATTTTCTCGCATTAACCTTTAAGCCATAATATCTTTGTGAGGATTTAAGCCTCTCCTTGCTAGGCATTCCCTGGAATCGGTAACATCACTCTCTTGATCGGCATAAAATTAATGCTACAACATACGCAGTCATTTGCGGGACTTTACTGAGTCGTGTGGGTGAATGTCAGGTCACTTTGATCGTGAAAATCATCTCATCTACAATCGACGAAAACAAAACCTCGTTTCAATTATGTTATCAAAATTGTTGTTGTTGTTTGTCTCGTCTGCATTTACCGTCATGTGTAAACTGTTATGGTACACTAAAAAAACTTTCGTTAATTGAAAACAGAGAGTTTGTTAGAGAAAAAAACGGGTCATAGAAAAACTAAGGATATTCAATCGATACATTGAAATACGAACTATTGCCTCGTTGCCAAGTAACATAATATTATTCGAATGCACCGAGTGACTCGAGATGTTTCATAATTTTAGTCTCGGTCCCCACCCCACCCCTACTTCCAGATTGTAACTTAAACGTTTACGACAGGTGATAAAATGAACAAAAATCACCTGCACAATAAAGGGAGAAAACACGAACATTGGAACCATGAAAGAGCAATAAAAAGGTCAACTAGACGCATGCCGATATTCCCAAGCGAAAAATGATTCGTTCCAGGATTCGGGAAGGACACGGTCGATTGGACGACCTTCCTACTATAAATCAAGTCCGACGTCATTGGACTGGAATTACTCCATTGTTTCCTTCTTTTGTTTTATATTTTTTTTGTTCGCGTCAAGAAACCTTTCTCCATCATGCCGAGAAACTAAACGGAGCACTAAATCACCCGGGAGGGTACAATTTTTACTTCCTCTGAAACTCGATAGCACTAAAAATGTGTGCGTTCCTTTCTTTATCCGAATTTTGACCGATGTTTGTTTGTTCTGATTTAAGGCTTGCAAAAGTTTGACAACAAAGTCCTCAAAGTCGAGTAAATACGCAATAAATAACAAAGGAATAATTAAAAACACATAAAATAAAATAATTTCAACAAAATGTGAGCACGCATGCACGTTGCTGGAGGACTTGTATTTTAATCCAGTGAGAGGTTAATTAACATCTCATTTAATAAAAAGTAGTTCCACACTTTAAAAAAGTGCAACCACAAAAGGATAATATCGGATAATAAATAGTAAAGTCACGTGTTAATAGCCTAAATAAATATCACGTATCACATCCACATTCATACAAATACAGTATCCTATATCACTAGGGTATCCCCTGGGGGAAAGATGGAGAGAGTGGGCATAAAATAGAGCAGGGAAAGGGTCAAGAACGGTGGACTTAGCGAGCAACCTAGGTGAGGTTGGAGAATGTCATTTGTATACTTTTAATGGGCACAGATGTTGGCATGACCTGTTAAGGAGGTGTGCAACCAATTAGTATTCTGCTTCTTCCAAAGGAAAATATGTCTCAATTAACAATCATAGTCCCAACAATCTTAATTAGTCTTCCGCTCTTCCTCCACGCATCTTGGGATCATAAATATCATCTCTGGTGACACTTTTAAGTTATTTTTAAAGGTAGGGCAGTATTTCATGCACACAGACAACTATAGGGTTTTCAAATGACAGGGGCAGAGATTGCTTAAGATTCTTAAAGATGACAGAAATGTTGCTTTGTTGTCTATTTTGAAAGAAAGCAAAAAGCAGAGGAGGTCTTGTGGGGAGGTATGAAAACAAACAGACTGCTCACCACAAAGTATTCATTACATGGACTTTGTTCCTGGGAGAGATATATTTCAGTCCAAATAAGATACTCACTTGAATAAAATAATGTAAACATAAGTGCCTTTCGTCCTACCTGTTCTAATTACCTTTTCGTCGTAACAAACAGATTTGGCATTTTAGAAATATCTCCAAATTCATCAATTTAATCAATTTGGTTTCATCACTTTTTTGATATATAAGTAACAAATAAAATTGCAAAAACAAAACAAAGCAACATCTCACCATGGTTGAGTTTGCTGCAGTTTCAAGGGTGAGCATCTTGTGCCCGGAGTGTCTGCCTTCACCGTCACAGACGCAAACATGACAGACGAGGATTTTGCATCTGTCACAAAACATTGTTGAAGGTTCTGACTTGTGGTCAGAACAGTTTGCAGCAGAGTTAGATATCCCCATCAGCGATGATGGCGAGGAATTGTCCACGTTGGCACTGGTAGACGGTTTGGCCGAGACAGAGGCATTGGTTTTGTTTAGAAACACATGGTTCTGGATGTGTACAGAGTTACGATGATTCTTCAGAGAGGATGACAAGTTCTTGATCTTGTGCCTTGACAGAGCACCCCTGTTTGGGTGGTACTGAAAACAAATTTACTAATGTAAGTTAAAAATTAGCTTCAATATGAATAATGACCACAATGTTTCCACCTTCGAAAAGCAAGCCTGACAGTAGGTTACATCACACTGAGCACAGGCCAGAACTGCCTTGGCAGGCACGTTTAATGGATCACAAAGCTCACAGAAAGTAGGAGTCATGCAGGAAGAAACACATGGAATTAATGGAGATCCTGAGGCTCTTGGAGAAGATGAAGACACTGGATCTGCAAATGTCCAGGAATCCAAAAGCAAAGAGCGCCTAGCCAATTTATTTCTCTCCTCTGTGTATCTGACAACAATGTTCTCTAGGACAAGATTCTTTGGAAGGGATGAGAAACTGTCCTGGGTGATGTTAACAGAACTTCGACAAGATGGACAGTGAAATGCATTCGCTAAAACAGATGATGCAAAGCAATAAAGTTTAAATTAATAGCCAGATGCATTAAGGGGTTTACAATTTCAACTCACAGTGCTGTAAATCGTTTTTATTCAGAATCTCTGCTAGACATTTTTTGCACAAACTGTGGGAACATGGTAGCATGAGAGGGTCCCTGTATAGTTCCAAGCATACGGGACAAGTTAGTTCCTCTTCCATAAGCTCAAAATTGAACGCCATAACCACTTGAATGTATAATCAGAAAAATAAACGTAGTATCTACACGAATCTGCAAATCCAGACTGAAAATCGAAATCAACGCATAACGACGGTACAGCGGGAAAATATGCGAAAATATGCCCTGAGCTTGTTTATATTTCGCACAGACTGTTAAGGAATCCACGCACGCATAACCAGCTTGGATATGAACTTCTGCATCTTACTTTTTAAACGATTAGAGTAAAATGCTTTGATTATGTACTAATACCATAAAATAGTTAAATTTTAATTCTATATGTCAGTTAGTACTAGTTTTAAGTAAGAATTATTGAAAAGACTTTCAAATTGAATTTCATTTGTATATTTAATTAAATTCTTTGAAGGAGTAGATGTCTTGGGTTCAAAATGAATTAAGTGAAACATTAACAAAATCCTACTGTTCCTCCATTGTCGAAATCTTAGAAAGGACAACTCAAGATATCTTGTTTAATAAAAGATGGAAGTGAAAAAATGTATCCTATATTCTTCATTATTTATAAACCAGCTTATTTATAAAAAAAAAAAGCTTAACCGTAATTACCTGCATGTGTACGTTGTTGAATATTGTTTGTTATAATACAATGCAAATGATTAATATTAATATTAGCAAATCCATGTGAAACAAACAATTAGCAATTAAATCAGATTCACTTTTTGCAGATAAAATTATTACTTATTATTGCAATAGAGTTAAACATTGTAAGCATCAAATTTCTATAGCGACTAAGTCACTTTTAGTAATTTGTGTTAAATTATTTTGGTCACAGTTCGACATCGGTTGAACATGCCTCATATAAGAGAGTCGTTGCCCAAGTTGTTTGAATTTATGCTTCTTTTGGGGAAGCTGAAGGTTGTTTGCAAGACTGTTGTTAATCTATTACTCCACTCCTAATGTTATTTATTCTAAAACTTTGTTTTATTTGACTTCTTAAGTCGACCGAACGAGCAGGATGGGTGAAAAGAGGTGTTAATAAGCCAGAAAGCATTGCCGATCACATGTACAGAATGGCCATGATGTCGTTTCTCATAGAGCCAAGTTCTACACTTTGTCGCGAGAAGTAAATTTACATAGAAGTAATTTAAATAGAAGTAAATTGCTTAGCTGGTATTTAAACTATAATGGTCAAATATATTAAGGATCTAGAGCAGGCAGGTGTAACTTTGTGATACTGATGCAAGTTCTTATTAAATTTTATTTAATATATTTTGTCATAGGTGTATCAAAATGTCTCTGGTCCATGACTTGGCTGAGAGCATTGTTGGTGACATCACACCAGTTGATGGAGTCAGCAAGGAAGAGAAGCACCAAATGGAAAAAGTAACAAAAGGAAATTTATATTAAACTTAAAAAAAGCTTACATTATATTATTTTCCAGGATGGAATGTTGCACATTCAAACTTTGGTGAACTCTGAGATTGGGTCTGAACTTCACAGTCTCTGGAAGGTTGAAGAAAATAGGCTATTATAAAAAAAATTGCTTGCTAATCAAGTACTTGCCACACATTCATTGTCACATAACTTGTTTGCGATCTTTTGTCGACAACAAATAACCCTTTGTTAGTATTATATTTAACATTCAGTCCTTGGCATTAGCAGTATCTGTCATATTGTATTTCTGCTGATTACAATTTGGATGGCAATGCAATGCAGTTATGTGTGATCGTCAACGATAACCTCCCCAATGAAAACTTTTACATTGAACAGGAATATGAAGACCAGAAAACAGCAGAGGCAAAATTTGTGAAGGATCTCGACAAGTTCGACATGATCCTCCAGGCGAACGAATATGAAACATCTCAGAGGAATCTGCAACTCCAGGAATTTTTTGATTCCACTAAAGGTCTACATTTGATTATAATTAGCAATTTATAAGATTCTAATAATTATGGACAAGCTTGTTTTGTAAACACATTTATTAATATAACAGGTGTATTTGAAAGTGAGCAAGTCAAGCAATGGGTTGAACACTTGTATGAATTGAGGCAACATCGGATAGCTAGTTGTGATGGACACTCTCCCAAAGATGATTCAAATGTCAAACTGTCAGAAGGAGGTCATAACTCTAAATAAAATACTTTGGCTTAGGATTGAATATTTTTTCCTGATTTCTTGAATCTGGTTCGTTTTTTCCTCAGGACTTTAAAGCTGTCAGTGGCAGTGTTGTTAGATTCACTTTTAAACACTAGCTTCTTTTGAACTCTTGATTTGCAGCTGCTTGCAGTGTTTGGGCAGCCAATTGCAGTTTCTATGCGCAAGATGCTTCCACCTTCGGCATTATCATTACTATCGAATGTAAAGCTCTCTCGGATTGCAGTTGACGATTCATGAACCACACAGGCATTTTTTGGTCTGTCAATATCTGATAGTTGCCCTTTCTCGCCATAATAGCTCTCGGCACTTGAGTTGGACTCTGAGTTGGTGAAGAAAGTGAATCCCTCGAGGCGTTTTTGCCTGACTATCCCCTGATTCGGAGCTGTAAATGCGGCGTTGACATCTACCTTAGGTAGTGGAGCGATGGATGTGATGCTTAGCCTGGCTATAGGCACTTCCACGGGTTCTGCTGTCTGGTCATTCTCCGGACAAGTAAGGGAGAGTGATTTGCTGAAAGGTGGGCGACTATTGCCGAGCAGAGAGTGCGTTTTAGAATTTCCTGTTATCTGAGGAGCTTCTAGACTCGATATTCGCTTCACGTCCGTTTGTAGGTTTGGCGATCCAATACCATCCCTTCCATAGGGAAATGGGACAGGCGAGATAAGTTCGAGGTGAGTGCCTCTTCCTCTGCTGTCGTCGACTCTAATCTGGAATTCCGACCGTACTTCATGGCTATTTAGGTTGATATCTCTGCTTGCTAGAAAATGGAAGAAAGTATTAATTGTGTTAAAAATAGACCTTTGCAAGAATTCGATTAATTCAATATACTTCGGCAAAAGTAAAATCAATCAAACAAAAAATCTTAAAGTTTTCGTCCTGAATGTGTCATATCACTAGCCCGGCTCGGTACTGGATCTCGACTGAAAGATTCTCGAGATTGTCTTCCACATGCACTGCACTTCCTTCAGCCTGTAGCTTCTCAGATCAACAAATTCTTCCATGGGTTCTGTATGGGCTTTTTTTCCACTCTTGATTCTCAAGTACGGAGGCAGGATTTTCACCATGTCCACGTAGAGTCTAGCTATGAAGGCATTGGCGTCGACACACTTACGTCGCTCTGCGTCTACCATCTTCAGCGCATCCTAACAGGTGGATGTAGCTTTTGAGTGATGTGAAGAGGTGCTCTAGGAAGTGGTTAATCCAAACAGCCAGCTTTCAATTTTATAGACGCATTTCAAAGAAGCGATTATAAGAATCAAAATAAAATGGAAATCTACTTGCATATTCACTAGCTAGCTATTTATCAAATGATATCTTATATTATGCCCCATCAATGCTATTTGTTAGCGGTATTCCAGCCTTGTACTTCATTTATATAGCGCCACATGCATAGCATCAGAGGCGCTTCTCGTTAACCATTTATATAGCGCTCCCTCCCAAGGGCGCTTGCGGCAGTGCAGGCTGGGTATAGAACACGCTACATTACGACTGTCGCCGATACCGCCGTATGCAGGAACCTAACCCATTCGGCTAACCTGCAGCTTTTTCTTCCATCCACACCTCTCCATGGTCAGCTTGCTTGTCAACCAACTCTGCACTAAATTTCTATCACCTTCAGACAACTTTTCACAAAACACCCTCTGAAGCATGGCTTCAGTCTGAGCAGTAAGATCACTTTCCATGTCGGAAATGCATTCTCCACGGCAACAAGAAAGAAAATAGCCACGCAAAAAAAAACAATACCACCAGCAGCAGGAGCCACTTGGCAAACATTCAGATTCCCTGCTGAATTATTCAAAAGCAAGCCAAAACGCACATGCTCGTCAAACTTAAATGAAAATTTTCAATAATTCAACTAGGAAACTGAATTTGAATTGTTTGCTTTGCGTTCAAACTTAATCTTCATGAGGGGATTCGTTTTTATCGGTAAGGCGGAAAATCTAGGGGGCTTCACGGCCGGCCTACCGGCAGAGGTAGAGACGAAAGCTTTTGCATTCTGAACATTTCCCATCGGCTGATGAGACTGAAGGACGACATTTGTAACGGAAGTCGAAGCAGCTTCCTGTACTTGAGAATGCTGCAGACTTGACTTGATCAGCAGTTCGGAAGACTGTGGTATTTCCAATTGTGATGGCTGTTGATATATTGGAATCAGTTGGTAGCCTGAAGTGAAACAATAATGGTTTAGAATGCAAGAGCATCATACAAGGGAACAAAATTTAATGTTGTTTGAAGCTTCCCTCATTTTAATGAATAAGTAATTACAAAATGTCTAATTTTATTGATATATAGTTGGCTGATGATTTTACCATTATCCTCTCAGTGAATGTAATACATTATAAAATAGCCTTTTCAGGATTTCTACCTGATTCAGATTTGATGAGGAACTGTACTTCATCTGTGCCATTAAGACTTGGATCGGAGTAATTGTCAACTGCGATGTTTGAACTGTCACCAGCATGAGACTGTGATGGATAATTTTGAATGAAAATGAATTTCTACAAAATGACATGAAAGGGGCAAAAATTCGTTTAACAAGTCTATAATAATCAAAATTTTATGTAAAAATATTCAAATTATGAGCAATGCTTTCACATAGCCTAAACCTGGCAAATTTGTTCAAATCCTGCTCAAAATCCTGCTATTGAAGAAATATCATCTGACAATCTTTACTAAAAAAAAGTCAGATCAAAATGATATCTAAGCATCTACATAATCCAACGCACAGAGTTGAGGACATGAGCCTGTGAGCCATCGGGAAAAGTCACCAGCTGAAGTAGGGATGCATCTGTGCAGGTTGAATCCAGGTGGACCAGAGACACTCCTCCCTCACTCAGAGTCTGCCACAGGTTCAAAGTTTGAGGTTGCTGACCACTGCCATCGATCACACTCAGCTCGTAACTGTTGTTGCTGTTGTTCATGACCTGGTTGACTCCATCAGACATGTTCATATTGTTGCCATTGAGAGACTGCTCATCTGAGGCACTGTCATCCTTGAAGGATGGTAGGAGATCCTGTCGGCCATGGTAATGATAGCAACTCAGGACGATATTCCTTAGCACGTCAGTCCATGACATCTGAGCACAAAATGAATTTTAAATTCAATTTTTAAATATTCCTATAACTTGCATAATTCACTGTTTAGTGCTAATAATATGAAGTAGTACCTATTCCCATCAAAACATTCTGACAAATTTGACAAAATATTGCTGTAAAAGTAAACAAATTCATAATAATGTTTATGAAAATTTCTTAGTTTCACAAACCTGCTTTTTCTGTTCATCAGTTCTCATATCACATCTGACATTGGCCCAGGGTGCCTCGGGAGGCCACCAGGGGGGCTTGTACTCGGGCTTGTTCCAACCTGGTTTGCTTCTGCAGGTGGAGAATTTCAACATCTCCGGAATGAACATCCTCAGTTGGGCCTGGAAATTTAATTTTGTCAATAATTAACAAGGAAATACATTTAAAAAATTAAATGTAATTAAATAATTAAATTAATTACCGAACTCAAATAATTAATAACGCACATCACACAATTAAGATCAACCAGAACAAGGTTAAAAAACATTTTCACATGATGTACCTGAGTCATTTTATCGATGGGGGTTGGTATACCATCGACATTCGGAAGGGGAAGTTCGTGTTTGGTTCCATCCTCCACGGACGTTTTGCATGGTGCCTGAAGGGCCAGCTTTTGATCCAACTCTGAGAGGATGTTACTCTTCTGTGATTTCATCTATTGCAGAATTTCAACTTGTAATCACACAATATCATTTGAATCATGTGCCATAAATACAAGCTACAAATATTTAAGCTAATTTAAGAAAACATTAGAAACATCATCAATAACTCGATCCATCACAAAGCAGCATAACCTCTTAGGAATGATTAATTGAGAAATGTGTTAGGCTTACTACTGTCTCCAGAGGCTGAGAACCAAAAACTCTAAAGTACATCGGATTTTGGCTTTTACCTGGAGTGCAGCACAAAATCACAGCCTGCTGTCCAACTCTTGTCGTGTACTCAGACAATGTGGCCAATAATTTTCTTTGAAATAATAATTACATGTCAGGCTTTAAAGTGATTGGCCATGGACAAGTAACTAACTCAAAACATTTCAACAGCAAAATTTCTAGAATAAATATTAAAGTTTAAAACAAGTTATTAAAACGAAACTAGTTACTAAAACTGCCAAATACGACAAACCTTAACAATCTCGTTTGTTGCCTCTTCCGAATGCTGGGGTTGATTTCAAATGAATGAGGACGTTTGCAATTCTTCCTTGTGGAAATGGCTGCTGCAGCTGCCACCCCTGCAGGTCCTAATAAATGAACAGCACATGCATTATTCCAGCTTTTCCATAAAATACCTAGTCAAGGAATCATGCCACCCACCAGCATTTGCAAGTTGAGCAGTTACTTCGTCAGTGATTGGGTTTATTATTGTGTTGTTGTCATTAAACATCCCAGTCCCATCCAATGAACTGGCTTCACTCATTGTATCTTGATGGTTCCCGACAGAACTAATGAAGTACATGCCGTGGTTATTGTCCAGTAAACCACTAAAACATAACGTAGGACAATCTTGCAATTTACCCGTAACTGCATCATGTAATAGGAAACGACTGCCAGCTTCTATTTGCAATAGCAACAGACGTCCGTGCAATAATAGTTGATAACGGCAGACAGAAGCCCCAGACCAGCGTACTTAATGGACTCCCAAGCCCCATAAATGTAATTGCTATGTGACTAAAGATGAACATTTGTGACTTTGCACTTCTTCTAGTCAATTTAGTACCGTGCGATGCCCAAGTTTACAAAATATATGGTCAAAACACACGAAAATGGACGTTAATCGAGGGAGTCCACTGAGTCTGCGCCGGATTTTGCGCAATAAACGAACAAAGCATTGCGCCTGTCCTAGAAACTTTGATTAAAGGGCTTGTATTCGCAGCTGCAATCGATGGGAAAGCAAGACAATATTTAAACAAATGTCGACAAATCTAATGGTACCTCATCGCCGTGAATCGTATTTACATATCCTTGTGGGAGCCTGGGCTTAACACGGAACTAGTTCATTTTAAAACCAAACTTAAGACGATATCTGTACACTATTTAAATTTTCCATGAAATCCTGATATCTCAATAAAATTTAACAATGTAGTGTTAAAATTGATCTAGAACGATTATTTTATTAAGTGAACTTTAAATTCGACATATGATAATTTTGAAAAACAGTTTAGTCAGAAAAATACATCCTCACACGCAATAAAACTAAGTATCGAATTAGCTGACCCAGAACAGATCGAATCTTCAATATTTTCAAGTGATTCATTATCGCATCCAATATCCAGTTTAGCTGTAGAACTCAATCTAAACCTAATCTGAATACGCCTTTGAATGATTTCAGTCCTATAGAACCACAGAACATGTCGGGGCCCCTCTACATAAACTATCATAGCGTATTCCTAGGAAGAGCATAATAATAAAATAATTGTTCATTAACGTCCGTGGCATAGCTAGATGATTAGGACGGTGCTCCCGCAACGGGATTCGAATCCAGCTGCCATCGTGAGAGGCGGAAGTCTTAACCATCAGACCATGAGGGAGCCACCATAGGAAGAGCACCAGAAAGCAATCTATTTAAAGTCTACCAGTTTTGACAACAGACTAAGTACCGCATATCTCTGGATGGCATGGGCTCAAATCAGCAGTTAGAGGCTCCTCATCAAATCGACGCTAGATGGCAGGTCTATAGATGTTGTTGGTATGCAGATCTGGAACAGCCACCCCTTCACAGAAAACTACCCTCAACATTAAAGTGGTCTTGAAGTTGAAGTTCTGTTTGAATGTAAGCCACTCTAGTCAAACTCTTAATCATTATCATTAGCTGATGAAACCGATGAATCTGAATCATGAAGAAAATCGTTCTGAGCCATTGGAAAATGAAATTATTTATTTTTCTAAGACAAAAAAACAATTGAGTTCCAGTTACAATTCATCTTCATTCAATAGCATGTTTGGGATCCCCTTGTTAATGGGGAACTGTCTTCCAGTTTCAGGGCACTCCAAAAATCCTTCTTCAACCTCAATCTGAACAATTTGTTAATGATTTCAGAATTAAATATTGCATGCCAACTAATGATAATTTATAGAATGTAAACCTAAATTTAAGAAATATCAACAAAGAAATCACAAGACCTCCATAAGTGTGTGATGAGCCTGTTTAAGAAATGACTCGTTGCTTTCAAAATTTTCAGGTATTTCTTTTGGTAATTCTGATGCTTGACCAATCTAATAATAAAAATGTAGCAAATTCTTTTATTGTGGGCGTTACTGATCCTATGACATTCTTTCAGGAAATGTTTAAGTTCCAACATAAACAATCCCATTATTCAAATTACTTAATCTTCTACAAATCCTTAGAGAAATGTTAAAGTCAATTTTTTTATATTCAAGATTCATTAAACATTCTGCAATTTTCAGAAATAAGCAATAATGTTATTTTACTTAGACATCAGAATGTAGCATGATTAAGAAAACAATAAATCAATGAGTTGCTTTTAAAATTTCTTACTGAATTTGCAGCCTCGTAAAGAGCCCCCCATTCAAGTCTTCCAATCATTCGCTTTATGAAGTCTGGATTGAAGTCAACTGATTGTATCTTTACTTCGGATGCCTGGAAATTTTAGATGTCGCTGAAGTTTATTAAATTATTGTCATATCTTACTCATCAACAAATGTTAAAACAGCAATGTCGTCTTCACGCTCAAACCGAAACTAATTTATGGGAACATTCACTAACCGATAATTTGAGCGGAAACCCTCTCTTTACACCTTTTATGATGCTGGATGTGAGAATATTATGAGTTAGGAGCTTCATTTCTGCGCTAGTTCTCTTTAAACAAATGCAAGAACACGAACGATATTAGGCAGGCAAATGTTTGGGCGAAATGTTTTTCTCAGCGTCAACTTTCAGAGACATATTTGATTTTTTAACAAATAAATAATTTATAATTACAACGCAATAGTTATTGTTATACACCCAAGATTTATTTTATTATTATTTTGCAAAAATAATTCATTGTTTTGTTACATAATTGAATAACCTTTTTTTTGGAGCAAATAACTGACTCACATAAAATATCATCAGATTGATTAAAAGCCTCCCTACAGCATAATTGTTTCTTATATCTAGCATTTTGAATCCTTATTAAGAACTTCGCTCGGGATAAAAATAAATTGTTACGCTATTAGCATCGTTGAGGAACGAGGCTAGACTCTTCCTTATGCATAACATCAGAGGTCTTTTGACTTCTTAAAGGGGCAAAAAAAACCTTTGAACTCCCCGGTAAGAGCAAAGCTTGGGCCCCTGCGGGCCACAAGGTTTCCAGTCACCTGGCGCCCATTCACAAGCGGGATCGCTAAGTCTTCTTAATGCCGTAGGCATTTCAAAAACAAAACAAATCTTCCTTCCAAATTCATATCGGTATTGAAACACAATAAACCTTTATTTCTATTTATATTTTAGTTCCATGTTTGATACATTTCTACAGCACAGAGCCAAATGGTCAATCAGGCAAACACATTTAAACGCAACGTTCGCATGTATACATGGATATTTGCGTATTTATGTATATCTACATAGAGCATGTGAAAAGCCTTTCAATTCTAAATATTTACAGAAATAGCAAATAATATGGCAATTTAAAAACCTATGTTGCAGCCGATGTCGACAGTTCGAAAATAAGATCAGATAGACAGAATGTTACCAGGAGGTGAAAGAAGCAGTCACAAGTGACAATGATCGTCTATTATGCCAGTAGCATCATCAGCGGAAAGATTCCAGCAGTCCGAATGAAATCTTAATTTTAATCTCAGAGTCCTAACATGATCGAGAAAATCGACGGCCAGGTGAATCAACAGGGCAAACTCTCTGGTTTGAGGAACGAGAAATTCACCGGACAATCGAAGAATTAGAATTGTCAAATAAAATTAAAATAACATTCAGTGGACCAAAACTTCTGAGCAACTCAAACTCGAAACACTCAGTCTCTTTAAGAGCTCAATCAGAAGTAAAATCAATGCTTAAGGATTAAAATCAGTGAGAGCTCAACATCACTCGAGCACAATTACTGGCTTTATAGTTAGTTAGTTCTTAGAGTAGTTAGTAATAATGTAATTAGTCAGTGATATAACGACACAGTGTGGGAAACAGAGGGTGAAAAACAATGGCAACGACAACGCTAAAAAGCACCCAGCTCGAACTAATGAGCGATGATAATCTTCGCAAAGAGGTCGTCATGGCCATCCCATGTTTACGGTGTTCCATGGAAAAATGATCAAATAATGCCTCTAATCATAAAGAAGATCTTCTAAGCAGTAGTGTCACCTAAGTGCTGATTGATTACATGGGAGTTCTTGGCATTAAAATTGAAACAATCTCTCCATGTGGATGTTGTAAGGCACTGTTCACAATCCAGCTCGACTTTGCATAACACAAAAGGTTGTTTTACAATATCCCATCTCAAATTTCCGTTGAAAGTGCTACTCTGACTCTTTACAAAACCAATTTGTTTGTGGTAAATTAAGGAGAAAAAGCTGATAAGACTGTGTAAAAATTAATATCCATGATCTGATAAAATCACAATGTAAAAATCGAGTCTTAAAACTAAAAAAAGGTTTTAAAACTTTCTCGGACATGATTAAAATTTGGAAAGATGCCTCATAATTACAACGAAGAATCAATTTATAGATGAAAATGTCTTCAAAAACCAAATACTTATTCTCTACCACCACCCCATCACCATCATCAACGTCATCATCATCATCATCATCATCATCGTCGTCGTCCACAGTAGACAAAAGCAAAACCAAAAGGTAAGCGGCAATCACTAAGTTCATCCAGCGTCGTCAATTCTTGCTGGAAGAGGACGAAAGCAAGGCTCAATAAAGAACACAAAATGTGGCCCGTAACTGGTAATCATTCGTAACTGGATCGTTCGTAATCACGATCTCACCCGCAAAAATGATAACATCAATAATAATTAACAGCGATTAAATAATTATGAATATTAAATAAATCCCCATCACGGCAACGGAACATAAGGAACAACATGGGGCATGATATTGGTGACCTCGATGGATGAAGATCAGTAAACTTGAATTGAATTGAGCCTATCAGACACCAGAAACCAAGTGAAAACGCAAACCTTCGTGTTCTAGACCGACAAGTCTCTGGCAGCTCGGACAAAAAGCATCAACGACAGTCCAATATTCTCACTTGCAAAGGTTCAAAATGGAGTCACCTCTTTGTTTCAAAAGAGAGAAAGACAACCAGGCAGATGACCAACAACCGCAGACAACCTTGCCAAGTGAAACGAAGGACCCGACCTTCGATGAGACAACGAGGATGGATAAATACGTTATGAATGCCTCGTTACATTTTGAGGTTAAAAATTGAAGAATTTCTAGGAAACTTCTGCATGAAGTGAAGAATAATGGGAAGCCATGGAAATAATAATAATAATAATAATAATAATAAATATTATACACGCAATTGTACCGACACAATTGATTGCAGGATAGATTGCATCTCTGTTTAAACGATGACGACAACAACAGAGGCTAGTGGTGGTTTGCAGTGTGCACGGAGCTGTTGCTGCCGCTAGACTGCCTTTGGGAAGGCATGAGATGATTGGTCGGGACCTGCCTCGTGTTGATCTGTTGCTGGAGGGAGCTCCTGTTCTGCTGGCTCTGAAGGGTGCTCGGGTGAGGCCTGGGCAGGGTGTTCGGCACCCGTAGTACCAAGCTCTGTTGACTGGTGAATTGTTGCAATTGGACGTTGTTCTGATGGTTCGACCTGCTCGACTGATCCTTGAATGCCTGCATGCTCTCTTGGGTGGCAGGGAGATTGTTTTCCTGGGTGATGGAAAGCATTGGAGGCGGAGAAAACGTGGCGTTGAGTGCCGGGATGCCGGCAGATGGATGGAAGCTTTGAGGGAGGTTGGTGTAGTTCTCAGCCAACCTACGCGACGTGTTCAGGCCGAGAGGCAGACGAGAATTGGCCAGGAAAGTGTAAATGTCCTCGACCTTGGACAACTCTTCAAAGAATGGTATCAGATCCAAGAGCTCCCTGTCTATCGGATCATCAAACCAAGAGACTACTGGAACCTGAAAATCAAAAAAAAATTTGCAGTTAAAAAAGTTTTACAAAAATTTCCTGTGTGAATAACTGATTGAGATAAGTGCAAAAAAAACATTAAACATATTAAACCAAGTTTGGTGCAATATTTTAATGTAATATCTTAATTTTTGCAATTAGAATCTCAAAAAATTTAATCTGCTATGAAAACTTTTCAGAAATGAAAGCACGATTCCATGAAAATCTGCACTAACAGCATTCCGTGGATGAAAAAGATAGGACATCGGAGAGTTGTCCACAATGACTATCTTGTCCAAATCTCTGCCAAGCCTGCTTAAGTCCTTCAAAAGAGTGAATATGAATATTTAAAAAAGATAAATAAATCCATTAATAAACAAACAACCAGACTTATAGGAACATTGACTTAGCCATGTTATCGTAAGCTCTGCGAAGTTAATTTTATAGACAAAGCACTCAAGTGAATAAAATGTTTTTGCAAAATTGTTTTCTTCTAAAATAAAGGACTGGAACTGATAAATCAATTATATGATTAATTTTAATCACAAACCAAAGTAACATGACATTCAAACCACTTTCTCACTCTGCAAGCTAATTGAGCTGGCAATTTGAGAAAGCAATTGCTAAAAAGCTAATTGACCTTCCAGAACAAGAGTGGCATGATCATGCTGGACGAGTTCTCGAGTGGCAATTATTGCAGATTGATTCTAGCGAGCCAATTTACAAACCTTGACGTAGTTGCCTTTGTGGAAGACGCAGGATTCTCTGAAGAGTCGAGCCTGAAAGACACTCCACTTGTCCAGTAGGTCAGTGACAGGGTCTGCATACTGGAAAAGGGATAAGATTGATATATGGTCTGCAAACATTTGAACGTGGTTGTAAAGATTTTAGATTCTATTTTAGTGGATTTAAATCTTGGTTTAGTAATGCATTTTCAAAAATGTTAAGACAAGGCAGTGAGAAAGATGTTGCTGACAGTAACAATGAGAATCACTCAAGAGAAAATCGTTCTCATGAATGCACATGTGAATGTTCATGCTCTTCTAATTGGCATCAATATTGTTATAATTGTTATTGTAATTACTTCAATTATTCTCTACCATGGCCAAGCATGATAAGTAATGTTTGAAAAGATGATTAGAAATAAATAGCCCCTAAGATGATGACAAGTTTGTTTTAATGGTTTCAAGTGAATCTGAAAAAGCCTGCAAAAGGATCTGATCAAATGAAGGCCAACCATGGACTGACTTACTCATGCATGTAATTCTGATTGAGATAAATACTTGAGCAATAAATAGAGCGCGCGATGCAATAATAATAATTACGAAATCCCAGACTATCATCATTGCAATCCAATTATGCTTACTTCTGTACACTCATCGCTACTATACATTTTTACAAAAGCAATTTATCCAAGCCATCCATCTGCTAATCAGCTCAGTCTAACGACAGTAATAATAATAATAATAATAATAATAATAATAATAATAATAATGCATAATTTAATTTATGAACCTAGAAAGTGAAATTGTTCAAAACATCTTAAAACAGAATGGCTAATGACCAGACCAAAAGCTTCTCTCCATTCAACCATCACCCTAGTTGGTGGTATCTTGAGGTCAATCACACCAAGAGATGATTATGATGAGAGGCTTTCCACCTCAACTTAAAATACATGCACAGCAAACGAGACCAGGTCATTGATTGGGCACTTGGCCACGAAGAAACTGCGTCGATGACCCAGATACACACACCAGAAACAGGTCAACAAATGTATTGTGGTGATCTTAGCGAACTACATGCCGCATCTCATTACGAAGACGATGTCAAGTGTGATGAAGATGATTAAGCATCTCAATCACTCGATTGGTGATTAGTAATGATTACAAATGGCGGATGTGAGCTGAGTAAACATCCAGCCTAATCCGTACACAACTAGCAATAGAATCGATTGGAGTGACGTAACTATTTACATATTAATAAATAAAACAACTGAGACCATGACAACAACACTCATCCTTCATCCTCAACAATAGCAACTACTATGGCCTGCATTTTTGTAAGTCTTCTGCACTTTAGCCATATCCTGGATGGAAGTCTCAATCAGCAGATGATGGTGATGATGATGGTGATTAGATATGCAGGATGTTTGGAAGATGGCGGATCTTAAGGAAACACGTGGATAAGTGGTGCTTCGATTTCAAGCCAAATAGGTGCTTACTGTAATTAATTTAATAATTCTTAATTAGGCACTGCTGGATTCATTTCCTAATTTCAAAGGATTCGATGCGATGTCTGTCAGTGAACACATCCAATTGGCACATTTCCAAGCAGAGGAGAATTCCAAAGTAATTTTTATTTTCAAATTTTAATGAAATTACTCAATTTATAATTATTTTAAAACTAAAAATCAGGTTATTAAGAATGAAGTCGTTACATTACGTGTTTTCAGTTTTGAAACGATACAATTCTTCGTATTTCCGTGGAAATTAATTCTTTCTTCTTTAATTTCCAAACAAACAAAAAGATCAAAGTCCTATCTGGAACTTCTGAGTTCTTTGATAAATATATAAATTTTAAAACATGGAAAACTTAGAAGCCCAAATTAGCAGCCTTAAAAAAGCTACATTGGTAGTTGTAAGAGAAGAAAGATCTGAAATGATAAGCTAAGCTTGAGACTCTAAAGTCTGTCTTTAAACTCGTTTGCTCAATCAACAAACAATTTATATCAATTTAGCAATCAAGCTTTCTGAAATTAAGAGAAAAGTTGAAAAAAAACTGGTTTAAAGAAGTAATAATAATAATAACAACAGCAATAAGTAAATAATAATAATAGTTAGCCTATACGGTGCAGTTTGCCTAGCATCAGAATTAATTACATCTGAATATTAACTCGCTCTGAAATTAATTTTCAACTCCGTCACCTAAGGATCCACCTACTCTCTATGTTCAATGGCTATGTCTTCAAATGTTTAAACAAAAAACCATTAGGAGGAGAGAGAATCATTACTATTGACTACCGATCCTCAGCATAAACTGAATTCATGCACTCACTCACTCACTCACTCACTCACTCACTCACTCACTCACTCAAGCACAGACATTGGTCCAATAAATTCGATGGAGAGCATTCAAGGCCCAAATCGTCTGCAAGCAGCTTCCTGAGGTGGGTAACGCTTGTAGAACGACGGAGCCAGTTCTTAAGGGCTTTAGCGGATTGTTGTTGATGTTGATGATCGTAGTGATGACGACAGTATCAGCGTTAACGAGGTTAAGCGTCGGTGATGATGATGGATGATACATAGGCATTTAAGTAGGATTGTAAAAAAAAAATAGCAGCAATCAATCAACAGACGATAGTTGGCTAATAAATTGTTCGCCTGCAATGATTAGATGGAATAAACAGTTGAAGAGCACGAAAAATAAAAATTTAAAAAAAAAACAACATCTGAGTTTGAGCTTGACAAGTAATTAGTTGACAATCGTGCATGGAAAATGCATCCTCGCTTATAAGAGATGTAATGTTCGCTCACCTTGCCAAGGCTTGCAGTGAACAGTACGCACTCAAACATTTCCCCCATCTTCCTAAGAAACTCCTCAACGTAAGGCCTCTTCAGGACATAGACCTAAAATAAAATATATCGCCAAACTAAATGAGAGAGAAAATCAACAGATAAACAATTATTGCACGAAGTTAATAACAAAGATGAACGGCAGTAGATAAAAAAATTGAGACACCTTTGCGGCGGGCTTATCAATAAGTTGGGGAAACAAAAAGGTAGGCATCAAATCCAACAGAAAACATGAGAACAAGAATTGTTTCATTATGCATGCACAAATCTACATTCATGAATCCATAAATAATTAATTGACCGCTGATAACGTAGCCTCAGCTTGCAACCAGAATGTCTATGGCAGGTGGAATGTTCCAAAGGAATACAATTTTATCAGGACTTTTATCTCCAGTTTAAATCTCCACAATCAGCTTGAAGAATCTCCCAAAGCAAATCGACATTCAACATACTCATTCTGAAGCAACCCGAGAAGTATCCCGACCTTGGAGTTCAGGAGAGAAATGCTAATCTTACTTTGTCTCACCTGGATAACCTAGCACCAATAATCTCTGATTTGATTATCATCCCATCAAAATCAAGATGATCACAAAAAAACTGGTCTTAACATCACCAACGATGCATTAGACCAAGGGGCATTAGACAAACAAAGGATAATATATCTGCATAACAAGGTGATGAGCTAGGAAAATCCACTGAATTGAGAGGAAGATAACGACGATAATGGAAATGATGATAATGATTACCTGATGGATGGTTCCATCTATTTCGACAGGGATGATAAAGTCTGCATTCTTGACTGGCTGAGTGGAGAAAAAAAAGTTGTTGATGCTGCAATCACACCCTGTCTTCATGATGACCACGAGAACTCAATTATCATCAATAATTGGCGCTCAAGTTGCTGAAGAGGACTGCTAAGTTATTGGTGATGATGATGACTGAGGGTTGCTATTCCTAGCCATTCAACAACAACATCTAGCGTCATGATACACCATTGGAGGCTTCAAACAACAAACACACATGCTACTACCTACTACTGTGTCCCTAGCGCCTTCGAAAGAGAAGAAGGCTGCATAATTTTAACTGCTTATAATATAAATAAAAATATTATGCAGTGATAAACAGGAAATTAATGCTTTTATTTAAACAATAAAATTCATATTAATCATTCAGCTTTACTTGCTTTTCTTAAATTTTATTTGAACAAACACTAGGTTTGGATTTGGAAAAAAAAAAAATTTCAACCTGGAAGGAACTGTGGACGAGCGTCTCATCCAAATCAATGACCACGCATTTCTTGTCCTTGTACTTCTCAGAAACCGACTTCAATAAATAATTCTAAAAAAACAACGAACAAACAAAATGGTGCATTTCATTTAAAACAAATAGTTTTAAATAATTTAGAGCAACTTTAGTAAACTTCATAGTTTTTTATGCGTGCACAAAATCAACCGTATCATTATGTTGACAAAACAAAGTGAAAACACTAATGCATTTCTGAGCATAATTAAACATGAGTCCATTAATTTTCATGCACATCTCAACAGTGAGAATGGATTGAGCACATGCATGAGATGCTAAAGCCATGTACAGTGAAAATGTTCACCACTTGTTATCATCTACAGAAACAGCCAATGGATGAGTGGGTGGACTGATATATATGTATATATATGTGTATATATACGTGTATATATATACATATATATCGACTAAAATGCGTGAGAAAATTCCGTTTCAATCCATTTGAAGATTGTTCAATGACTTAAACATAGCTCTTGCCCTTGATAATCCAAGGATCAATCCCCCAACATTCGATTATGCAGAGTCACTTAGCATAACAAAAAGGTTGTGGAACATGAGAGAGCATAAAATGTTTGGCTGGCGAATTTGCAAATTTTCCAAGATCAGCCAGTGCAAATAATGAGAATAGTTTGAGTGCATGAGATGTTGAAGAAAATGCTGAGCACTCCAAGTAAGATGTGCTGTTGAGTAGCATGGCTGTTGTTACAACAACCAACAATTTCATTTAATTCTCCTTACAGTAACAACTTCATTTCAAATCAATGAAGATAATAAGCACTTAGATACCACCACCACAACAACAACTACAACTAGCTGACATGAACAACATGTAATGAAAAGGTCAATGTCTGGAAAATTATAAGATTCACAAAATAAGGAGCAAACCAATCAATGATTCAAAACATCTCAATGATGCACCACACTGCTGGCATCATGCAGCAAGCATTCACTTAATTAGCACAATTAATCCCTTGCAGTAATAATGGTGATTATCACTAATATTGCAATATTGAACGAAAAAACTGTGCGATGCAGTGTTGCGGATCAAATGCATAAATGCATGGAATCAACGGACCGTGTGAGCCTGGACCCTGGGTCTCCTGCTTTCCTCCTCCTGTGTTGAGGGGGGTGTGCAGGATATCGACTGAGTGATGGGCGGTCGGAAGCAACAGAACAGTCTGCTGAGGAGACTTCCTGACCTGTGGCTGCTCTTTGTTTCTGGAACTTTGATTGATCGATAAAACCATCAATGAACATTCAATTGAACAATTAATAAATAAATTAATTGCTTAACCAAAAAAGTTAAATCTCCGTCAGCCAAATCGGTTCAAAGTTAAACTGAGAACATTAATTGGCTCTTAATTGAAGATGACGAATCAAACCAGGCAATAAATCAAGTAATAATTTCTAATTAATTCATGACTTAAGCACAAAAGTGAGTGCAGCCATTCTGAATCACAATAACGAATGAACCTCCTCTTCTGAATTGAATGAATACTTATGAAACTTCCTAGTTGAAATGGTGTGCAACAAGAATGGCAATTCTAAGCTTAACCTCTCACGAAATATAACAGGGGAAGAAATTAATATTATTATTAATTATTATTATTATATTAATATTATTCACATAAACAAACGCACTGGAAATCAATAGCAAAATTACAAATACATTCATCTCATTCTTAAGTTAAATTCCAAAATATGATGTGCAATCTTCTATGGTCAAGAAAATATCAAGATGTGAAATCAGGAAATGAAACAAGGAAAAAAGAGCACTCCAGGCATTCCGAATGCATTGCAGACAAATTGGGTCAAGTGGCAGTCATCCAATGGAAATAGATGGACAATTAGTTTCAAGATGGCATCTAGTGATGAGATTAAGAAAGTGACCCCTTCTCATAGCAGTTCGTCTAGTTATCTTACAAGGAGATTACGTGATCATAGATCTTAATATAAACGATGGTTGTAAAAACTAAATCACAAAAACCTCTTGAAGCCAACGATTTAGAAATAAATAAATGAAAATCAAATCACAAAGTGATCATTTCGTCAGCTCGAACACAGAAAAACAACTGCACATTTGCAGAAACAAAACTCATTCGTGCGAGAAAGTAACTGGAAGAATATATTTAAACAATCTAAGCTTCGACAAGATTGATGAAGAGTATTTCTCGAAATTTCTAATTTGTCTCTGAGCGAGTTTGTTACTCTGAGTCTCAAATAGACTGAGAAAAAAAACAGAATTCCAAATGTGGCTTCCTCTTTCACAACTTCAGTGAAAATCCCCCCTCTTCCCTTGAGTAGAAGCAAGGCGGCTTAGATGAAAAGTTGGAGATTATTTTGGCAAATTCAATATTTTTTGTGAGATAAATTTATTAATCTCATTTTAATTTCAAATGGTTCATTTTATGGTCTGTTCAAGTCAAGTCAATTAAAATTCTCATAATCATAAAAACTCCACGTTGAATAATTGGATGAAAGAATTAATAATTGGAAAAATACTGCTCACTATCAAATTCCAATGAAAATAAAAACAAATAAATTATTATTATTAATAAATAATAGAATTTAAGAAACTCTAGCCTCTCATGGGCTCCAACATCCATTACAATATATTTGTAATTATTTTGTTTGCAATGTTATGGAAATTAGGCTCTTGTGGTAGCATCCCAAGAATGACAACATGAAGATCCACTTTAAATCTATAAATTCTAATCAACAGTTAGTATTGGGGAGTATAACAAGCATAATTATCATTGGCAATTTGATTGGATTTGTGGCTAATAGTCTGAATTCTTCAAATTCCCCATAACATTAAATGACTTTGGCCATATCACTATCTATTTTTGAGCAAAATAGTAAGTGGTAAATTACAGAGGAAAATTTATGTGATGCCTACCAAAACAATGTAATGTAAACTTATTTTTATTGAAAAGTTTGCAAATGTTATTAATTTGTGGCTTGTATTTCTTACAAATAACTTTGTGACAGATTAATAAAAAACTTAATAACCAAGATCTTGTACTTTTGAGTTCTACCTTTTTGAGCAATCTCTGCAGCATTCTGAGAAGAGACAAAAGTTGCTCAAAAAAATGATCACCCCAGAAATTCCTGATGCAAAACAACTACAAAAACAATGGTTCTCAGAGCAAACAAATTACTCAAAGAACTCAGAAAATAAATTATGATGTGTCTTTCTTCTACTAGAACTCCAGGAGTCACAACAACATCCAGAAATTTTTAAGAAATGTTCCTGGTATGCAAAAGGTTTCGAATGCAACAAAGTCACTCGAATAAAAGCAATGAATGAGTTCAAAACATACACAAGACATCGTCTGAGACATAAACATGAATTTAAAACCAACCTTTATCGAGACATGAGGCCGAACTAGCGTTGTCCTCATCACGACTTGCCTGAGTTATGATGGACTGTGCGTCCATCAAATTAAAAAATAATTTAACTTTCTTCTCTCCACAAAACTAATAAGCAGACGGACCAAAACAAGTAAACGCAGCAGCACAATAGCCGAACATGACACTATACAAAAATCGCGTATTACTTTTTTTTCAAAACTACAACAAAGATGGCGATAAAAGATTTATTGGACAAGCGGTGAGTCGTTACATAGTACATCGAATAAATGTACAGCTAATTACAATAAATTCTATTTCGTAATGCAATTAAAGACAAAATGATGGACACTGACAAACAGCTAGAAAATCCTGTCACATACATATATGTCTAACATATATACATCCCGAACTTAATACAGTAATTTTTTTTTTAATTAGCTGTCCCCGCAATTATCACGGCTGAATTACGATAAAATAAATAATCATGTGATATTTATGATAAAGGTTACATTTTTTAACTCCTAAAATTTATATAACATCAAATATATAATTTCATAACAGCTCGCTGGAAAAGATGCATTTGGTTACAACTTCTAAGATTTTGTAATCACTTTTCTTAAAAATCTAAATTTAAATTTCATATACAATATTATTATACTTGATGTGAAATTTATCATACCGTAAATTCCGATTTGACTAAAAATAAGCATTATTCGAGGCTTGTGCTTTCTCTAATGTTGACATGTTATTTGGACGTAACGGAGTACAATTCTAATTCTAAGTTAGCAGATTGTTACTTATCGATGAGGTGATTGAGAATGTGTAAAGCGATGGTTCCCTAACTTATTTTTCTCAGCGCCCCTTTTCAAAGAAAATTTTTTTCCATGCCCCTCCTAAATAATACAACAAAAAATCAATGGGGAAGGTAAGAGACGTCATTTCAGCCTTTTCCAGGGGAGAAAACCCTCGCATCTTTTTTGCCCCTCGCAAAATGCCAGGGGCAAGGCCGTTGAGAGGGACAGGGGGAAAGTGCCCAGAGGACCAGCAATTTTTTATGGCCCGCCCGGATCATAAATTATTATAATTAGATGTGCAAAGTTTATAATTTATGCCTACATAATAATAGTATTGCCATAACTTTAAACTGCAACGACAAGGACTTACGAACGAAAATATTTGCTGGTAAGGCATAGAAAGTATTATAAATAGAATGTATAATATAACCGCATTTTTTCAACTTAACGAAAATAATTTTTAAAAATAGTATCGATACCAACTAAATGTATATTATTACTATTTGAACGATGATTCGTATTTTTTTTAAATTTTGTTGGTACAAAATAAAACTAGTTTAGGAGTCATGGCTGCTGTGCCTGCCGAAATTTTTCGGCGGCCCTGGCCAGGGGGAAACAGCAACTCAGCCGTTGCTATTTCTAGACAACATCCCATTGACCCAAATTAATTTAATGTATTTCTTCTTTCTTTATTTCATGCTTATTTTTTTTAACAATTCTCTTGATGTCATTGTCAACATTTTAAAAGTTAATTTAATCTTATACGTCTCTTTTTTGTCAATATCAAAATATAATTTCTGAAAGACTTTTTAAAAACTATTTTCTTCCTTTGAAACTTTTTATCGCTAAACATTTCAAATTTAATTTACTTTAAAGTTAGACATTAATATTATTTTACTATTGATAAAATCTTTATCTCGGACGAGCATTAATATATTCGTTACTCAAAAGTTTTAACTTTTTGGTAGAAATCAAAACCAGTGTAAATAAACGTCTTTTAAAACAATGCCCCTTATAAATTACTCTCCATTTCTCAGTGACCGAACTATTTGTTAACCGATGTTAACCAATACCATTTATGCCTTAATCATGAAATGGACGTCAATAAATCTACAAATTAAACTGTAACAATTTATTGCAAGCCAACGTCTAAACATGCAAATCCTGCATATCATAAAAATCTCGTTATGCAGCGGAAGTTAGTATTACACACGAACCTTTTTAGAGATTATTATTAGATTTGTCCATAAAATCAATACAGCTTTTCAAAAATTTATGCTCAACCAAGTAGCTTGTTTAATAATTCGAGTTTTAACATACAACGTGATAGGTAACGACTGATGCTTTATAATTTATACTCGTGTAGGCAGAAAAAAAAATGGTCCGATTAATAAATCTCCCCTTCCTGTTAATATTACGAACAGGTTGTGAATGTCATTTAAAGGACTAAGCCATCAATAATCTGTGCAGAAATGGGGTACTTGGTACTAGTACTTGAGGACCGATTTCAGGTACTTGTACTCGTACTAAGTATTATTCAGTAAAGAACTAAAAGTAAAGCGTTAACTTAAGTACAGCCGAAGTACCTTTTACTTGTAACGAAGTACGGACGATTTTCAGTACTTTTAGTTGTCCTCACAAAGCGTTGCAATGTAATGTAAGCAAAGCTAAACATTAGTTAAAAATGACATAATATTTAAGCCGATTATGCAGCTTATTGCATTTTGCTTCAATACTAGTGAATACTAATAATAATGGTATGGTAGTGTGCTCGGGCATTTGCACGGTTTTATATCTAATGTTATGCACCGAAGTAATGATTAATGATAACTAACCATCCTACCTCTACTAGTTGGCTTACTAGAATGAGTGATAAGCTATTTGAAGATTTGGATAAGCATTTATGACTAACTTCTGTAAGACTATCCATTATACATTTGACTGAAAAACACTTTGAATGTTATTACATAGTAGTAACAGTTTATGCATTAGTTCAGGCAGCTAAATTTGAAACATGATGAAATGATGCACGATCACAATAGAATAGCATAGGAAGATTGGCGAATGACTATTTCAAAAGCATCTTCAATCAGTTCTTGGGTTACTTCAACTTGATTAGTACTATTTTTAAATAATACTATTTTTAATGACGACGACGACGACGATGATGATGATCTGGAACAAAAGTTTATCTAGAGAAACGAAACCGATTAAGACTAGATGAAGGTCGATATGTCAGAAAACAGGATAATAAAAAATCCAGACTTGCAAATCAGCGAAAAACTGAGTCAACCTTTAGTTTGTCAACAGTTTTAGATGCTAACAATCAATAATAATAATTTGATCAATAAATTATTAAATTAATACTTATTATTACTAATAATTTATTACATGTCAATTAATTAATTTTGAACTCCAAATGTTGCTGAAGTGGTAAGGAAGTTGGTGAACTGCAACAAGTGAAAGAGCCTTTATTCAAATAAATTATTAGCTGTAATCGAGTAATCATGTGTAATCCTTGGAATATTTTTTAACTCTGTTTTATTAGAGTGCAAATGCACAGAATATTAAAATGAACCTTTTGTAATGCACTAGAAAACAACGATTACTAAATATATTGTATGTATTAATCATGAAAATCAATAACATTAATAATAACCACATTTTTAAATTATTAATTTCTGATGAATAAACTAAACATGACCTCGTGATCCTAATAATCACTGTACTTTAATTAGCTCATCATTAACATTACTATGTTGAATAATGGAGCGGTAACAGTTTAAGAATAGTATTAGTAGGTTGCTAAGCTTAAATTTTGGGCTTTATTTAATTAATGGAGGTTTGAAAAACTTAGCCGCGACAAACCTGAATCCCATAAATTTTCATGTCCTATTCCAACATTTATTTTGGCAAGTTATCAGCACAATAGACACCTTTTACTTTTATAAATTGAAAAAGCCAACACTCAGTGGAAATTTTCTGGAGTTCGAATTAACTCCAATGTCTTTTTTTGATTTTTGTTATCGAAACAAACGGGAACTTTAAAACAATGTGTGCTTTCTTGCCCTTTCACTCACCAGCTATTCGCTAGTGATATGGACAGTGTCAGAGTGAATCACGGTGCGTGATCTCTCATTCTTATCACATGCCGGTCATCCTTGAACCGAACAAGAGTTTATTTCTTTTGGCACGTAGAATACCCATCAAAGGCTTTTGCCGAAAAACTGAGCTAATGACTATTATGCCAATAAGTTGAAAAATCATTATTCGAACCAATTCTGAAGTGCAGACGTCTTGGAAGTATTTTTAATTAGCTAGATAGTAGCATTACTTTGAATATTGTCATAATCACTTGTTAAAAGCAGGTCTGTTTAGTATTTTGTATCCTTGCAAGGCTGGGAATATAACTTCCTTCAGTTGAACTTTAAATGCATTCAGAATTCGCTTTATACTGTAGCAAACTCAGTATAAGCCGAATTTAATCATTTCGGTAAATTTGAGCCCCATCGTTTAAAACACCATTAACGGAATAATTTCATTAAGCAGGAAATCTAAGAGAAACTTAACGAAATAGTTAATAGATACTAAATTTGCATTTTCGTCTCATATGATCACTTGACTGAACAAAGGTGTTCTAATTAATTTCGGCGCTTTTCGGCGTCAAAAGACAAAATTGCGGTCAAATAACTTATCTGAAGGTAATTTAGCCTAATAAAGAAAATCAAACAATTTATTAGTCAAAAGATAGAAAACATCACAAAGCCGTCCGAACTGGGATGTTATATAAACCCTGCTTGCTTCGATTCGATCATATTTAGGACGTTGGTTGCTCTAGACTTTCGAAGACGACTAAGAGATGGATCCCAACAGCTGCTATTTCAAGTTAAAGCTGGCACTGTCCATCATCGGTGTATTTGTAGGTCTTTCCATAGCGGTTACCTTTGGCCTCGTTTACCACAACATCCATACGGCAGTATGGGGCGGAGTATCAGGTGATTATTTCGTGTTGATATCGTGTTGATATCTTCTGAATTTAAAGTTTTATTTAATTGTCTAAAGGCGATTTTTCAGCTTACAAATCGATTTGTAAACCTGATGGCTAAACATTTTTTAACAGGACTTTTCGCCGCAGTTGCGCTCTACCTTCACATAAACTTCAAGAAAACCAAGTGGCAAAATGGCAGAAAGCAGCTCCTAGCCATAACATGCATTGCCGCTTTCTTGCAAGTTGGATGTGTTGCAGCCTCCATAACTTATTTAGTGCTGGCCATAACTGAGAAGCAACGTAAGTTTTTGCACATTTTTATAAGTATTAAACTGCTTATATTTGGTTTTATACAAAGCTTACTAAAGAAATTGCTTCGCACATAGATCAAATTTACAAACTTAAGCCATTTAAATATTAAAATTAATTTTCAGCCTTAACACCACGAGGCCCTAGAGCATTCTACCTTGCTTGCGTTTGGTCTGCCATGGCATGGAAATGGGCATTCTTGACCACCACCTACAGCTCAACTTACAGGCGCTTCCTGTCATGTCCTCTCAGCAATAGGGAGACCGAGAGATTAATTCAAAATCCGACCGTCTAATTTTTCAACTTTTTTTTTTGTGGAATCTTCCATTCTTGACATTAAATTTGTTTTGGAATTAGTTTTATAAATTTCCATTTTTTACTTGACTTTAACTGTAAATAAATGTGAATGGGCAGTTTCATTTCCTTGTTTTTATTGGGATTTCTTATAAATTTATTGAATGCTTAAATCCAAAAGCCAAAAGTTTTCCTACAAAAGACTCGATGAACAGCGTTCAGACTTTTTAAGTTTTTCTAGAATTCAGTTTTCTTTGGCAGACTGAGGCCGACTAGGTTAGCAGATTTGTCAATCGAAAGCTCTTCTCTGGCATAAGCATTTCTCAGCTCCTGTCATAAAGATTTAACAAAAGCTCAATTAGTACTGGCATCTTTTAGCACAAAGATAGTAAACCTCACATTAAGTTTTCTTGAATTTTCCAGAAGGCAAAGATATGTTTCAGCAAGATAATTCATCTCATTTTCATCCTTGCAATGTTTCCTGCTAGTGACATCATGACTTCTGAACTGGCTCATCAAGTAAACATAAAGAGGAGAGTCCTTCACACAAGCCTGGAATGATTTTTAGGATGTCACCTTTACAACTAATCATGCATATTATGTGAATGCAATAGTCATTATTAAAAAAAATAGAAAAAATTGTAATTATTTGTTGATTTGAATTATTTATGAGTTATTTGCTAAAATTTGTAAGTAGTATCATATTGATCTTCAAGAGGATGTCAGGCCAACCAATGATGTACTGCCCCTTCCCAAGGTGACAGAAAATGATTTAATTTGAGTGAGAAAAGAAGGATCATTAAAATTGCAATATGCACAGGCATACAAAATCAGTCAAAACCATGTTTTGCTCCAAATGTCTTAAGCAATCTTTAAATACAATAGGAGCGCTATATAAATGAACGACATTTAATTGCTGCATTTATAATAACATGCTGAAGTTTAGAATTGTGTTAAACTTTACTTGAAAACAAAAACATTTAAATCCTCTTTTTCCAAAGTTTTAATACTAAAGATTTGAAAGTTTCAAAAATTCAGATTTATTATGCCTTCACATTCCTGGTCATAACCAGACATAAGTTCTAAAATGAAGTAGGTCAGAAAGTCATTCTGTTGTATCTTTGCAAGCCACATAGTGAAGCATTTGTTGGTAAATTCACTAAGATCTTTACAATTTTTCAAAACTACCAAAAACATTTGATAGGCTTTTGATAACGATACTGATTAGAGTGGCATATGTTCAACAGAACTTCAAGATCACTAAACTTAATAACTTATCAAATGATCTTTATTAGGGAATGGTCCACGAGAATGGACCACCGTTTTAAAATCAGTTTTTGTGTAAACATAATGAAGGAGTATTTCTTTTACCTTGGATGCAGATGCATTTTAAAGATGGACTCTACAGAAAAAGTACGTAAAAATTCTTTTTGAATGCATAAAAATCTATGCAGAACTGTTTCTGACTAGAATCAATAATATCTTCAAGCTAAAGAAAGCATATAGATTACCTGATCTACTTGAATAAGTTTCAATTCATGAACGAGTCTGCGGAGTGTGTTAGCCATAGTTACTGTTAGTCCTTTTGAAATAAAATGTCATTGAAGAAAAGCGAGTTAACTTTTAAAATCCAAACAACACAATTAACTAATTCCATAATCTCGTAGAATCAGTGTAAAAATAAATTATAAAATGGCATTTAAGCAAAATTATTTTAAATTAATTATATTACATTTAATAAAGAATTATTGCTATGATAATTATTAGTTGTAATAAAATGCAAACATCATACAAAATTGATTTAATAATTTTTTATTTAAATAAACACAATTTTAAAGTTTATACATACCATTAACTTTTAAAAATGATGTTTGTTTTTAATTTTATATCTCCAAACCAGGAAGTTAGGTTGACAGACTGGTGCTCTCGATGTTTTGATATTTAGCTAGAAAATAATTTACTATCTAAATTCTGTTTGTTTCAAATGTCAAACAAATTTCAGTCAAGTAGTAACGGTATGGGACCTTCTCTAAGAGAATTTCTGCTTGGACTCATCCAAAGATCCCAGCCATCACATAAATTACCCTGTGTTGATAAAAAATCGGTTGAAAAAATTGGCAAAGAAGTGGAAAAAGTTCTTAAACTATGCTCACAAAAGTTAGAAATTAAAAACTGATTTTTAAATATGTGATTATTGTTACATCACAATATGCTTGTCAAGTGGGCTCTAGCTAAAATTAATTTACTAATTGATTACTTTTAGCAAAATGAATTTGAAAAATTCTCCCCCATTCATATTGGACATTCTTCCCGATACCATGCTTCACATCAAACTCATCCAATCTGTACACGACGAACAGTTCCTTTCCAACAATGAATATTTTGTAATCTTCATCGATAACTTGAACAAAAAGCTCAAAAGCTGCATTGAACTCTTTAAAACAAACAAAGTTTGTGAACTTTTGACACAAATAGTAGAAGCATCAGTGATTGTAAAACCCTTATTTTTTGCAGGAAAGAATGTTCGAAGAGGGATCAGCTGGTAGAAGAAGTCTCATCAAATTGTCTTTAGTATTTTCGCACATGTTGGCTGAGGCCAAAGCCATTTTTCCAAATGGGTCTTACGTCAGTGAAGGCTTCAGAATCACAAAAAATGATGCAGCTGAATGGTGGAAAAAATCTTTTCCCAATCAGTATGGTTTTGTTGCTTTTTTGAAAATTATTTATTTTATGAATATGAACATTAAATGAATAATTCATGCCTTTGAACTTTGGCAGGGTTAAGTGAAAGGTTTTTTTTTATATTGTTGATCTAAAAATACATCCAAAATGAAGTAATCTAGACATTGTTAAATCCATCACAGAATAATAGTTTCTTGGAAGAACTTTCGACCAACATTTAATTTGGTGCACAACATCGGAACACCACTCGAATGTGCCGCCCTCAAAACAACAATCGATCTGACTCTCAACGACTACATCTCTATTTTTGAATTTGATGTCTTCACCAGGTTGATAATCTAGCAATTCCTTAGCCAATTGTTGCCTAGTTTCTGCAATTCCAAAAGCATTAATTAAACATTAGTTAATTAATATGCAAAAATCACTTCATGCATCATTTCTGAAACATTGATCGGTCCGATGTCGATGAGAATGTGAGCGAATGGCCGAAGATGACCGACAAAGTAGGGAAGAATAATCGCTTGTCGTGATGTTGCAGGCTCTTCCAACCGTGGAAAACCCTCCTTAGGAACTGGAATGTATTGGCCGTCACGCATCCAGCTTACGTGGCTTTTCTGACTTACGATGAGGTTAAGGCTCGACTTCAGCAGTATGTCGACAAACCTGGAAGGTGGATGAATTTGTTCATTTAAGGCTCAATTAATTATTTGTCATTCATGAATATTTAATTAAGTTGTTACCATGAATATTATTAGCAATGGATTCTGTTTGCTCATGTGAAGCTGAACTTAGGCCATGATTTGCCTAATTACAAGAGTGTCTAAGGGTGAATCTGCATGATGTGGTAGAATGTCTGCGACTATTAAAAATCTTCATCATCACCAAATATCAAAGATCATCATCATTATCAACTTGCATTTAGTGCAAACAGTTCTTTCCCATTAAATGGTCTGAATATTCATCCGCACAATAATTAATATTAATATCATAACCTCAAAATTATTTATGTCAACCACCAAAAATCACCTAGGTGTTGGGTTTGAAACCAAGCCTGCACTGCCGCAAGCTCCCTTGGGAAGGAGCGCTATGTAAATGGTTAACAAAATGCGCCTCTGACGCTATGCACATGGTGCTATATAAATGAACTACATTTACATTGCTTACTTAATAGTTTACTGTGACAGTAAATTTGCTGCGATTGTAAAGTAGCAAAGGCATCATCGGGATTGTTAAGAAATGTCTTTCGAGAAGCAGTTGAATCCGACACGAGTTTCCTATCGAGTCGATGTAATTGCAAAATTGTGATTGGTCCCGGGAGGCCGGAGCACGAAAATAATTTCTGGTAATTATCGGCCCTCGGTTCAAGCTCACTGCTGCATGTCGTAACTGAGGGTTATTATTCTTATTTGAGATAATTCTTGAACATGTCCACGTGTATTACAATGGATACAATTAATTTGGTTACAACGATTACTCGATCATTACTTATTACTTAATTATGTCCGATGAAATGCTTTTGATTGCTCATAAACATCATAAATTTTGTTTGTGAGAAATTTTGCTTTTAAAGTGTGTGAGCATTTCATGAGATGAGATTATGGACCAGGAAGTTATTTTTGGTTTGTGAGGCTCAATTTTCTTTGGTTGCATTGGTTAGAGTTATGTAATTAGTTTATTGATTTCCGGGCGTTTATGGCTTTTTAATCATCGATAAACACAAATTTGTGGGCATCTGACATCTAACTAGTTTTTTGCTGTTAATTAATCGCACATTTGTAGCAAGGTTACTACCGACATGTTTTGTCTGACCTCTAGACCTATCCAGAATTAAATTTCCCTTTTTACATTTTTAGTTACGTTTTCCGTTTGAGCTGCACCAGGCTGGGGCAGTGGGCCATTGGTTACGTGACTACAGAGGGTCAGATCCTGCAGACCATACCCCAGAACAAGTCCCTAGGTCAGGCACTGCTGGATGGTCAACGAGAGGGATTGTAAGTTTGTGGCGAGTATTTGTTGTCACTTTTCTTGCTTGCTTCCAACCACAGTGTGCTTTTGACTTTATTAGAGTTTTGATTGGGCATTATTTATAGCTGTTTGCTACTAGGCTTCTGCAACAGAAGGAACAAATGAAAGAGCAATTGTTAATTTCTGTGTTAATTTCTGTTTGGTGGTCAAATAATGGAAGATATCTGACTGCTGATATCTGGCTTGTAAATGAAACAAATTTGGCCTAATTCTGTCTGACAGATTTAGAGATTATTTTGAATGGTGTACATTTCTCACAATTGTCCACATTTTAATCAATGTGTTTCAATGGAAATGTCTCAGTAAACTTCTATTTCAATGAACAAAACACCAAATGTGATCGAGCAGCATGCAGGAAGGAAGTTAATAAAAAGGGCACTGACATGCTAATAGCATCTGAAGCAGACGATTGTAAGCAATTATACTACTCTGCCTTTCACATGCAGACCAGCATGTCTACTTAGGATAAAACATTTTTTTTAGAAACAACTATTTTTAAGGCTGTAGTTTGGTGAATTCAATTTGTTGTTCTTAGGTTTCTTCAAAATTTGAATAGGCCTATTGAGATTTTTGTTTGCTTAAGCTGGTAGCTGCTTTTGAATTGGTTATTTACAGAAACTGTTATTTATAGAAACTGTTATTTATTTATGGAATCCCTGGTGTTGCATAATAATAAATCCCATAATTTTGGGATTTAAATTATTTTGAATTTAACCAAACCAATGTCATATGTATTGATCATTCACATGAATCTCTTTAAATAAATGCCCAATCATATGCATTGCAACCAATGCGATGATCTCATTGTTTGACATGTTTGATGGCTATTCATTTTGCCAATTCTATTTTTCTTTAAAAGCCCATCTTTTTTCTGGTTGAGTTTTTGTTAGTTACTAGCATTTTATTAACATTTACTTTTGTAACAATGTTATCATGCTTTTCCATACATTATTTCTCCGATAGCAAGATTTGACGAATAATATTTTCCCCACAAAGTTATAAATATCCCGATGGAAGATCAGTCAACCCAGAAATTGCCTGCCTCACCGAGGATTCGGCCGGTGGACACATAAAGGTGTCGGAGGAGCAGTACGAGCTCTACTGTGAGATGGGTTCGACCTTTCAACTCTGCAAGATCTGCGCCGAGAACAACAAAGACATCAGGATAGAGCCCTGCGGTCACCTCATGTGCACTCCATGCCTGGTGCATTGGCAGGTCATCATTTCATTTCTTCCAGCCTTACGAATACATTTAAAATTGGTTAATTGGCACAAATGATTGTAAATAGAGCAGATGAAAAGTAGTTTGATTAAAATTAACATTAAATCCATTACTTTTGTGACATTGGCATGCAGGTTGGTTTTTTATGGGTTGCATTCCTGCATGCGGCGATAATGGCAATGGTAATGTGTCGTTTTCGCAACTCATCCCGCACCGTCACGGAGCGCCCTCAGACTGTGTAAATGGCAGATCGATTAAAAGTGCCTTCGCGTCCTATTCGGATACATGAGGCACTCAAAAGACTGGCTAATTGCAAATTACCAATCATTATCTTTATCATTTGTACTGTTTTATAATTTTAAAACTAATTTTCATTACCGTGATGATGATGATGATGATGCAATTTATTTAATTGCTGGAGTTTAATCTCAGGATTCCAATGGTATCGGGTGCCCGTTCTGTCGATCGGAGATAAAAGGCACTGAGGCAGTGATCGTGGATCCGTTCGACGATCAGACCAAGTCGGAATCGAACCAGAAGATGGATTCAAGGAAGGAGAGGAAGTCAGATGATGAGGACACTTCCTTTGATGTCAGTTTTGTGGCTTTGAACATTTTTAAGTCTAAGCTATTGTTCTCTAATTCCATGCAAATAGAGAAAACATGGTTTTTAAAAGTTTTAAAATCAGATTCTCATCGATTAGAATTCCTTCCCACATATTTTCCATCTCCTGTAGGTTAACATGTTTTTGAATTACTCATTAAATAATTCATTGAAAATTGATGAATATAAATATAAATATTTTTATCTATAAATATTTCATCGACATTCAGAAACATTGCCTAACATTATCAACTTTGCAGGAGCCTGAGAATTGGACACTGGTGAACAGGTCGAAGGAACAGGTCAGGAGGAAGTCCAAGTCTTTCAATCGACCGACCTCACAACTTCTTCCGCCAATTCCAAGGAGACACAATGTCATGGGGGCTTCACCGAGTTGCTCACCATTAACCACCAGGTTTGCTGCTGCTGCTGCTGCTGATGATGATGATAACGTTGTTGTTGTGACAATGTTTTGAGATGTGACACATTGCATTGTCAATGTCATTTCAAGTTTTTCCTTAAATCTTTAAATAAATGACATTCGCCATTGATGTTTGTTGATGGAAATTAGAAAAGGTGTGCCCCCGATTCCTAACAGTCCAGGCTTTGGTTGTTCCTCACATTCGGATTGCGAACTCAACCTTGCAGGTATTCATTGTTTTCAGAGCCTCTTTAATTTTTTCTTAAACTCGAGTTTAATTTACCCAAGAAAAGATTAAATAGCAGTAATTAGCCTAATTAATTAATTAGCCAAAAAATTATAAAATAATTTTAGATCTGGCACCGAGATCAGAGTGCGTTTCTGTTCCGGAAGTATATTTAGGTAAGTCACCTACATTCTGGAATGACATTTCCCAGGATAATAATAATTATTATTATTGCTAATGTCTTTGCTGTTATTATTATTATTATTATTATTATTATTATTATTAATGTTTGCACAACATCAACAAGCAGACACTGCAATTATAATGTCGATCTTGCAAAATGATTTTGTAAACTCGTGTAATTTATCGATCAGCTGATTTAATACTGGCATCCTGTGATAATAGTCACCAGAACTGTTGTTTACATCCTGGTTTGTTGCAGCCATTACTGTCAGGAAAACCCCTCCTAGGAGCAGGCCATTCAAGGACAAGTACTCCGTTCCTGACATGACCCAAAAGATGTTCAAAGAGTGAGGACCTTTTATTTTTTACAAGTGTTTCTTATTTTAATGTTTTATTCTAAAGGTTTTTTTCTTCAAGTTTTTTTTTTTTTAATGTTTTGTTAATTTGTGTTTAGCCAATCTTCTGATTCCCACTTGTATCCGAATAGGATGCAAAGGCACTTTTTAAATTGCTCTGCCATTTATGTAGCACTCTCCTTCACCGTGAGGGCTGGATTGCGAACATGATGCATCATGACTATTGCCATAACTTCTGCATGCAGGAACGCAATCCTTAGAGCTAACCTGCATGCCAATTGTTATCATTGTAACTTTTTTTTATTAAACTAGAGAAGGAGATCAGCCCTTGAATGAATTGAGATCCTCGAGCAACTCTCCCATCTTCAACGGAGGGTCAAACTCCTCTTCTTCTTCATCTCCACCGGCTGCCAACTCGGACAACTCCGAGCTCTACAACAATCGGATTAACGACGACGGAAGTTTTGCCTCTAGCGAGTTGAACTCGAAAGCCAAAGAACTCGTGTCCGAAGGCTTCAAGATCGAGGACGTCCTCAAAGCCCTGGGGATCATTGATGACGTCGACAAGGCTCGACAGATCATGCTAAAGTTTCCTTCCTCTGCTGTAATAGCAGAAAAAAAGCACTAGGATTGTCTTCGGTCGACCGCATCTTTGGTCGTTTGCCTTGAATCTTGGTTGAAATCCAATTTTTTGTCAACCGCCATCGCGTTACTCAAGACTTCTTGCGTTGGTTTTTTGAAGCTTCGTTTTTATTCTAACAGAGTTGTAAAATATTATTTTTTGTTTTTTGTAAAGATTTTCCATGCGACTTGGCCCGTTGTTGTGTTATTACATTCTTCGTAAAGCCATTGTGGGTAACACTTGAAAGATGTGCTTTGTATCACAGCCTGCACTATTTTACAACGGAATTATTCTAATAAATTTATACATTTTCTTCAATGAAGTTTTAAAACTTGTTCTTGTTTTTAAGTTTCTTCCAAAATATCTACTTGGATTGTTTATTCAAAGTCGTATAATTGTTTAAAGCATATGACCTCATTTAACAAGAATGTTGATGTTGAAATTGAAACAACTTGAGCGTTTCTTGTTGATGCTGAGTGATTCAAAATACGCAGAGTAAAACATACCGAGTATATGTCAAAGTGGTTGTAGCAGTCTATAGACTTAAAATCCGTTGCATTACTGCTTGGTCAGGACGGTGCTCCCACAGTGGGGTTCGAACCCGTGCTGAAAGGCGAGAGGCGATAGTCTTAACCGTCAAACTTTACGAAAGTACAACGAGGTGGTGACGTCGCTTCAGTTTTGTCCCGGGAAGGGTGATGTAAGACCACCAACATTTTAATTTTTTTGCCATTCCTTACATTTAATTTTCATGCTTAAAATGCTTTAATGTTGAAAACTCGGTTGAATTCGCGCAAAACCGAATTATTCTTGCGAATACCAAAAAACATAATATTACATCACATTACATTACATGGAAGAAGTTGCGATCAACTTAAGTAAGACAAATCACATATCCGCATATATGTCCAACGTGCTAGAAGCTGACATGGTTGGAACTGCGAGTCTTCACTTCAGAGTTTCGGCCTAACCATCGGTCTTCGAATGTCCCTGAAATTCTTGGCATGTAGTTCATTAATCGTGGTGGTCGAAGTGAATTTGGCTTGGGTTTTCTTTCGACGGTGCCTATGGACTTTACTGTTTTTAGCCATTTTCCGCCCTGAAGAACGACTTTTTTTCTTCGAGCGTCTGCTCATCACTTGCGAAGAATGCTTCGAACGGTGCAAATGCTTCAGCTTTTCCCAGATTGCACTCCATTTGCCGGTTCCAGTTGATCGTTTGCTCTTTTCTGCGCTTGTATTGTTGCTTCTTTTTCTGACTCTTCGACGCGAGGGCTTTTTAAATATGTAGGAGCTAGCAAAGAAAGTTGATGGGACATTGTCCACAGTTTTATGGAAGTCTTTTGGCGTAGGTGGACATTTCTCTTTTTTACCGCGGTCTATTGGGACCCCACTGCGTATCATATCGACCATGGTAGCTTTATGATAACCTTGAGGAGGGTTTGCAATAGTCCCTTTCTCTACCATGACTCTATGCGATTTACGTCTAGAATTAGCGGAAGGGTCTCTTGATGACTTTCTTCTCTTGATGCAACCAATAGGACTCAGGATCGTGTCTTGCAAATTATCTATGAGAAAGTTTCTTTCTTTAAATCGTTCGAGGTTTGCAGACTTCGGTCGGACCATGGGCAACCTTTGGTATGTTTCTGGAGCTTGGACAATACCGTCTTTTATAGAGGGTGCTGGAATTGAATCATTGGATTGTTCTACAAACACATTTACTTCTATACCTTTGTCAGCTTTTGGGATCGTGTTATGTGTCTGTGGAACATCTTCAACTGCTGAAGTCTTCTGCGAATATACGTCAGTCAAAGATGCCAGTCTTTTACTCCAGTAGGCGCCTTCATCAATAAGGGTGCTATGTTCAAAGGAGCTTCTCCTGTAATGTCCATCAGAAGGTTTTCGCTGGTAGTTGCTTATCATGCTGGATTTCTTTGAATCTGGAAAACACTTGTACAGATAGTTGGCCTTGCCGGCTCTCCTTACACAAGAAGGCTCAATAGTGTAGTTACAACGAGGATACTTGTCATCTCTGTGATGTCTGGACGACTTCTCTGGTACACGGGCTTCTGCATAATAACACTTATTGCTCGTCATAGCTTTGGTGCAGTGTCGACACTTGCAGTTGCTCAAAACCATCGGCTTCAAGTGGTAGTCTCCATCTCTGAGACCTTCGCGATGGCTTCGGGAACAATTTTTACAATCGCACATTTTTTCTCCTCTTATGTCGATAGGAGTCGTGTTACGCGTCTGTGTTGAGATTTAATGGATCTCAAGCAGCCTGCTCTCTTCTCAGATTGATTCATGTCTCCTTATTTTGTTGTTCAAATCCTCAAGAAATTTCCTAAGAGAAGGACAGATTATTTTTGCAGTATGCATGTAAGCGTCCCTGATTTGAGGCTATCAAAGTTTGCTTTCTGTAGGTTTAGTCTCGTCAATTGGATAGAATTTTTCAAATTTGGATAGAATGCAGTTTCGTAAGCGAAATTGAACTGTCTTGCCTTTGCGGTTTGGCATTAGTTCCAATGTTTTATTTCCTTTCTTTACAAGCAGTAAGAAAGCTTTTTGGAAAAACTATTTCGAGTGTCAAATTTCGCTGTCAGGATCGGATGCGCTTCTCTTATGCAGGTGTTAAAGATTCCCTGAAATGCAATTCTATATAATTTATCAAGAATTTAAAACTCACTTTAAATTTTAAATTCACTTTAAATTTAAGTAAAAATAATAAAATGCAAACATAAAATATCGTTAACTTTGCACCTCACTGGTGCGAAATAGGACACATTTAGTCGGAAGTTCACAAGCTATTTTGAGATAAATCCTTGCTACCGCTTCTAAAGCTCTAATATTTTTTTTTATCAAATTCACCGTGACGATGGTGTTAATATTTTTTTCCCACATTATAAGCGATGGGTATGCATTGTTTACATGTTAATAACATTATAATAAATAAATTGTTTAGATTTAATAACTGCAACCGCTCTACTGTGGTCGTCAGTGGAAATATTAACTAAATAACCTAGTCCCCAACAATAACAATAACAATAACAATAATAACGGTAAAATTACTAATGATAACGAGCATAACAATAACATGCATTTAACAGCATTGTTACGAATTACATCGATTAATTATTAATAGCTTATAATTAATTATGTGTAAGATATGTAATGATTACAAGGTTCTAAAGCAAGTAAGTGATGTTGGCAACATGAAATGTTATCAGCAACTGATAAACTCAGAACTTCTTGAGTTGTCCAAAGTCTCGCATACTTGCCACTGATAAGACGGGCTCAGAAAGTTCTTTTTGATAGATTAAGAGTAGCAATTAGTTGAATTTTTCACACTTGACACATTAATTCTAAATACTTAATTGGCAACTGCCGTTATTTGCTTTCGTTATTTTGATGGTTTTTTTAAAGATATTTTTGAATCTATTTAAATTTTTTTTTCAGAACAAGAGATGTTAAGCGTAAAATCGGTTTTGTTTACAAAACATACAAAACAAGACTGAAAATAGGCGCACGTCATAGGGTGTGTTCTGTTGTCGACAATTATACTGATTTAAATTTGTATCAACTCTCAACAAACCAATGTTTCCATCCAGTGTTAACACCAATCAAACATTTGCATGCACATCCCATAGCAGCCAGTGTTTGCACAGACAAAACAAACGCATCTCACTCGCATTCAAGTTTTGTATCTTACTTTGTCTCAAAGTATGTCATAAGATTTTTTTAGATTTTCTTCTCGCATTGTACAGGTTTGCGCTTCGCGAGTCTTTTGAATTCGGCAAACCTCCTCTGAGACCGACGTGGTTTGTGTGTTGAAGATGATCTGGGTGGCCTTAATTTGCCTTTGGATTTCAGTTTCTCAAAGCATGCGTTAGTTTAATTAATCAAATTAATTTAATAAATAAATAAATTAGTTAATTAGTTAACGAATTCATTAACTATTTTCAAGTTTATTGTTATTATAAAGTTTTATTATGAATTGGTCGTGAGCTTTTTCTTATTCATGAATAAGAAAAATAATTCACTTTGACATTTTATGCTCAAAAGCGAATAAAAAGTTTTTAAATTACCTCGATAATTTTGTAATTGCTTGACTTTAAGAAAATCTAATTTATAGTAGAGCGAAATTTATTGTAGAATATTTAGAAATTGATAAGTAAATCAGTTACAAATTGAATTTGAGGGTGTGAAAAATTATTTTGACATTTCGAAACAGCTGTAAGTCAGACTCCGTTCTCGTTTGACGACATTTACAGTGCACAATATCGACCTAAGATTTTTCACCTGGACTGGATCAAAGGTGAGCTAAACAAAACAAATCAGTTGCTTTTGGGGGTCACAAGTGGTAAAAAGTCCCTCTTTGGGTCTTGCTTGAGACAATCGCTAGTCGTACACCTACAGGAATGTTTCTAATATTAAGTTTCTATATTAAGTGGTTTTAATGAGATAAACCTTTCATTAATTAAATATAATTATTTTCTTTCGTTCTGTTTAGCAACTTCTTCTTGCACTCCACTTAGCGATAGGAAATATTGACAATCTCACACGAGATGCACGCTACCTAGGATATCGATTCGACTTTAATTTTTGTCGGCTCAAATTTTAAAATTTATTCATTACAAGTTGTTTCATCCACTTAAATCTCGGATTAAATAAACTAAAATTAAATAATTCCACCGTCACTTTCTTCTCACAAAAACAAAAAACAATGACTTAAATCAAATCTGTTCAGACAAAACTCTCTTAATCCTTTCCTCGGTTCTCGTCTAAAACAACTAACTTCTCAACGTGTGGGCAATTAAGAATAAAAATATATAGCGTGCTAATTACTTAATTATATAAAAAATGACTCATCGGGGTCCTGGGTTCAAAGATTATGCATTATATCAAGAACATACATAAGCAAATCCTTGCTTGAAGATATTCTCGCCGGAACTTTGATTTGAATGTCAAATGTTTCTAAATAAAAAATATTTTAATCAGTTAAAAATATATTAATACTTTAAATGATGATGATGATGATGATGATGATATTGTTGTTGTTGATGGTGATGATCAGACGTGGGGTACTTGTAAATGTACTCGTACTTGAACAATTAGTACTTGTACTTGGACCTTAGTACTTGGTCCCATGTCTGGTGATGATGATGGTGATGTTGTTGTTGATGATGGTGATGATTGTTCAGTTGCTAACTACTGACAATTACTTTTAATGGACGTTTTAACGATGAAGGCCTCACGATGTCATGAATAATTATAAAAATGATCATTTCAACGGTAGTCTTTGGATGTAGTTAAGAATGATATTTTGCACAAATTACAAGTTACTCAATCAACAAAAAATAATTGTCACATTTCTGTAGTATAATGTAATAGCCGCCAAAACAATTATTATATAATAATGATAACAGGTAATAATAATACATAATAATAATATTAACAACAACAATATTAATAATAACAATAACAATAATGTAAGAACCTGATGTGGAATGTGAAAACCAAGGTCGTCCCGATAGTCGTAGGAGCACTCGGAAGGTCGAGAAAAGACTTCGCGAAAGGAGTGGAGTTGAAACCAGGACGTCCTAAGGTTTCGGAGATTAAAAAAATCTCCTTGTTGGGCACTGCCCACATTTTACGGAAAGTGCTTGGATGAATTACTAAGAGTACTGGTAGTGCTCCGGAGTCATCCTTCACCGGCTGGAAAGGCGAGAGAAATATTGTGAAAACTCAATGATGATGATTATGATAATAATAATAATAATAATAATAATAATAATAATAATAATAATAATAATAATAATAATAATAATATTAATAATAATAACAATCTCGAACTTGAGGTCGTGCGGATACTTTTTCGCGAGTTCTGTAAATCTTTCGAATGAGACATTTGATGCACATTCCAAGGCCATTTGTATCCCCTTCACCGTTGAAAGTGTGAAACTTTTAACACTGAAAGGGGAAAATCTGAAGTTGTTTAAACAATTTCTTTGAATTTCTCTGAGCGATCAGGAGGAGTCTAATCCAAATGTAGACGGATGAAGAAAAAGCGCATGTGATGGCAACAATGGAGCTTGAGCTGAAGAAACAAGGAGTCAGGTTTATCAATATCGAACTTCACAAACGATTTTCAACAAATATCACTTCTTTGCGACGTTATTTATAGACTTATTAATGAATTTATATGAATATTTAAGAGATAAGTTGTTTTTTGGATGCTCAGATGAAATGTTTCGAAATCCACTCAACATTTCTTGATACAACATTTTAGATACATAAATATTTCTTGATACAACATTTTAGATACATAAATATTTCTTGATACAACATTTTAGATACATAAATATTTCTTGATTCAACATTTTAGATACATAAATATTTCTTGATTCAACATTTTAGATACATAAATATTTCTTGATACAACATTTCAGATACATAAATATTTCTTGATACAACATTTCAGATACAGAAACATTTCTGTACAAGAGTGACTTCAATGACTTCATCAAATACAACGCAACCGACGACACGAAACACGTCTTCCTGCCGACTTCTCTATTTGTAAATGATTTTACGAATATTTTTTACAAATATCTATAATATTACAACAAGATATTTTAGATTTTTTTTATTATTATGTTTTAAAAGTTATTGGGCATTAGTCCAAAAATCAATATATATATATAATACATGTATATATAATGTATATAATATATAGTTAAATATAATTCGGTTATTGTCGGTGATATAATTTTTATGAAATAATTTTCTAATTTAATGTCAGATAGAATTAAAAGCTGACGAATTCTTCATCTCAACTGATGAGAAGTTTTGTCTTTTTGCTTATCACGTTAAGCAGGCGAGTTGTGCTTAAGTTTATGTTTAATCATGCTTACTTTCAACTGATAAACCTATCATTTAGTGTGAATGTTGTTTTGAAAATAGAATTTACAGTATTTTTCAACAATGTCTTGTTTTCTTTTTAAATTTGCAATCAAACCCAAGTGTTTTCATGTACAAGAAGCTAAACTGTTGAAATTGTGCATTCATTTTTTTATTATTATTCCTCTTTCTCTTTATAAGTTTTTGTTCGATGAGAAGGAAAACTTACATATTTTCAGTAAATTGTTTTATGTGAAAAGTGTCTAATTAACTTCAATAATTATTAACATTAGAAATGTACAATTTTGAAGTGTCTAATTTATTAACAAACACAAAAACATATTAACAACATCACACTTTAGCTCTGGCGACATTCGTTCTTGGCCAAATACGTGATCGTCAACTTGGAGACAAAGTAATTATTTATAATTATTACAAATTATTGTTGCACTTTAGAATATAATTATTTGTTAAAAGTTCCCATGGCGCAATTTTGCAGGACTCGGTTTTACTTTCCAAATGGTCCTTTGCAAAATGAAAGTCTTTCACATGCCATGTGGTCACCTGTAGGCTACTCGCTGGTTGGTGCTTAGAGGTCATTCACTCACTCACCCACCCACTCACTTTCTCACTCTCCTAAAATTCACCCACCCATAGACATTTGTCTTCAAAAACAACATATACATCCAAAACGGACCAAACGGTTTTCCACGCCAAATCACTCACGACGGAAACGCAACGGTGCTCAATGGAGTTCCAGACTGGCTCTACGAAGGCATTTGATAAAATTTATTTATAATTAAACAAATATTTTTTCATAATAATAACAACATTGTTATGGCTAAGAGGGTTTAATGTAATGAAACTGACATGACGTAACATCTCATTAATATGTGATTCATGTCATAACATGTGTGTGAATTAATAATGCTTCGGCAACCGTAACGATTTTGAAATTTTATGATTTAGAGGAAATTTTGGAAAGTGGTTCTGCAAATCGTTGGTCTCCGAACGGCCGGTTCCTCTTCTATTCGAGGTTCGAATGCACGGACGTACCTCGTCATTATTGGACCCACTATGGCAGAGGTGACAACGTTTATGGCCGTCTAAGGGGTATCCACTACCCTAAGGTCAGCTGGTGTCATTTAAGTTCCTAAAGGTTATTTAACAAAATTAAATAAAGCCGTAAATTAAAACCATAACCTCATAAATTCATATCATTAACCCTTAAACCGCTACATACCTAGGGGGTTAATGCACCCCAAAAGTCAAATACTTTTTTAAAGTGATTTCGTTAGAAAAACTCATAACTTGGAAATAAAAACGAGAAATTTTGCAAACAACTTTATAATTTGAGCACAAAGCACCTTAGTAGTCTGTATGCGTATGGTACAGTTCTAAACAAGGTAATATGCACAAAGCCGGTTCCCCTCCACAAGAGATTCGCCTTTTACCCATCGCTTGCCTTTTCCTTCTCCGTGAGACTTGCAAACAACGCATTCTCTTCTGGGTTTTGGCTTTCGTTCAGTGGCTGGAATAGGCTTTGGCCAATGCCTGGAAGCACTGAACTCCAGACGAAGCAGATTTGAGTTTTCCGAACTGAAACGTCCTGGTCGCTTTGCTGGTGGTGGTTGCAATTCTTTCACTTCTTCAGACTCGTCATTTTCACTTTCTGCTTCCATGTCGTCATCACTCTCAAATGAGTCACTATCTTCTTCACCACTGTCAGAATCATGAAAAATTTCAGCCGGAGCTTCTCGTGCTGAAAAACGTTTCTTTTTACCACAAGGGTTACTAGTACTAGGTTTTCTCGTCTCCATTGGTATTTACTTTTATGCTAATTATTTATGTCTACAATTAGCCTACACTACACACATTTACTGGAAGTCAACTTAACAGCTGCTGTTCAAAGTAAGGCATGCAACTCGCAGCGGTCCGCGCAGCGCTGGCTTGTTTCTGGGCTGGTATTCACTGGGTTAATGCTGGGCTGGTTAATGCTTTTTTAGAATTTGTCATTCCCCAAACTCGCACTCTTGAGGCAACAGCCAATGAGAAGGCTGTTACACTGGTAACATCTGACGAACAAAAAATATCGACCGCCTTTGAAGCTGTTTTAGCAACGCTTGTTACAGTAGAGATGGTACCCTCGATAGTCGGTTCCGGCGGTTTAAGGGCTAATGTTATTAACATTTGTTATCCAAGGCTGGCTACACCGTCAATGGCAAACCTGGTCCAACAACACTGGTCAGTCTTTTCGTCATTGACACATGGGAATATCACAACAATCTTCAACTCAGTCCACCGCTTTCTTTAGTGGGAAAGTAGGTTTCAACCTTACCTCAAGGCATTCAATAATTCATTACAACTCACCTCGAGAATTCAACTCAATCCTCCTCAATCACGTTTTCTTACGAAGGGACCATTATTACCTCAATGCTGCTTGGCGTGACAACCAGCACGTTTTGGTCACATGGTCCAACAGAGTCCAGAACACATCCATAAGCGTTTTGTATGACGCTGCAAATCCGAGCGAAATGTCTGAGGTGGGTACTAAGCATAATTTATGCAGTGATTACAATTACTAACATAATTTATGTGTGATAATTAAATTATGTGCACACTTATATGACACGTGTCATTAAACATTATCGTAGGTATTGACCACGTCAGAAACTAATGGCTGGGTGGAAGTGGCAAGTGTTACTTTAATTTCTGTAACTCTTTCCTCATTAATTATGTAATTCAACGCTTACAATCGCACATTTGGCAGGAAATACTCTTTTATACAACAACAATATTTAACTTAAAAAATGTTTAAAAAATATTTTCACTAAATTTATAATTTATCTTAAATTATATATCTTAATTTTTCATAAATTATATATTTTCACGAAATGATAAATCATAATAAGATAAAATAATGATTCAAGCCTCATCCTGAGCCATGGTTTCTGGACAGTGGAGAGAGGTACCTAACCGTAATTCCTCTCAAGTCTTCTGGCAGGGCTTCAAGACAACTTGCCATTGTCGTTTGCAAGGTTTGACTTGATAATTTCATCTTTATTCAATTAAGTGGCTAAGAAATCGCTAATTAGATTAAAAATAACAGCTTTCAGCATTTAATAATTCAGTTATTGAATCATTTCATATTAACAAATGAAAAAAAAACCACTTAACTCCTGAAATCTTAAATAACTTATCTTCTTTTGTCTTAATATCATAACAAAAAACAACTAAAAAAATATTAATATTATAATACTAATAATATTAATATTATAATACTAATAATATTAATATTATAATACTAATAATATTAATATTAATGTAAATAATCCAGAGTTGCTGATAGCATTGAAAATAAGTAGAAAGAATTATTTAAAATTGTTTTTTTAAACTCCTCCAGAGAGGAGTGAAGGATAGAGTGACATTCCTGACACAAGCTGAAGAAGTGGAGTCCATCGTTGGAATCAACAGGAGAACTGGTTATGCGTGAGTGATTTTCCAATGGAATTTATGAGTTATTACAATGTTAATTACATTTATTATAATTATTCTTGTAGCGTTAAGAGTGTTTTAATAAAGTTGAGTTGTTAAGTTGTGCAATTTTACTAAAATGGCAAAGATTCAAAAATACTCTGTCGCTTGATTTACCAGATGCAGTTACCTGGGTGAACATTTGTAATTATTAATTTTTTAATTAGACATTACTCATCAGATTTATTGTGTCATTATTAACATAATTAATAATAATTAAGATAATTTACTTACAAAGACATAATGACAATAAAAGAATATCGACAGATACTACATCACATCATATCATTCGAGGGGAAGACAGCTGTGGAGGTAAATGTCAGATCGTGAAGTTTAATTAAGCCGACCAAATACGATGATTAATAACTTATTGTATTTATTGTCAATTAATTTAAATGCTTAATATATTATGAGTTTGATGACGTAATTTAATTAATTAATGCAAATGTACAATATTTCTATAAATGTGCGTACGTGATTGACTACAAATATCTGTTGATTCATTCGTTAGATTACATTCTAACTTCAATTCAACAATTCAAGTCAATCTTTGAACAAATTCGTTTGCCAACCATTAAAAATAGTTACTAATTTCTTTTTAGGATCAGAATTCCGTCAGCGACTCCATCACCGTTGATATATCCACATGCAGAATGCATGCACTGCACTGGTGATGTCAGTTATGTGGGAGCCTCATTCAGTACTTCGGGGGACAACTTCCTCATCGAAATTCTGGGCCCCGATGTTCCTCAGTTCTTTCTGAGAAGCACAGTTGAAGGGAAAGAATACAAGTGTGAGAGTCTTAATAATTTTGATATTAAGGTAATTGATAATTGATTGTTAACTTTGATAATAATTTTGGTAATAAGGTAATTGATAATAAAATAAATGATAATTGATAATAAGATAAATGGTAATTGAATAATAATTTTGATAATTTTCTTTGGCATTAAAATAGGAGTAATAAAACAATAACTCGTCCTTAAAATAGGTCGCTCACTCTAAATAAATAGTTATTCTTTAAGGCGAACGATGTCTTTATTTAAGTAACATTGCAACCAAGCGCAATTGTTGTCATCAATAAAGCGATTCATTCTAATTAAGCGCCCAGAAATATTTTATAGCTAGGCAATTACTTTGTAACACAGCTTACACAATAGTAATTGCAGTGATAATGATTACTGTTATTCATAATAACTTCATTACTTATTAATAAACATTAAACGGTTTTAAAGTACTAACAGGAATTTAATGTTTTGTGCTTTTAATTGAAGAATAAAAGTGAAAATGTATCACTACTTGAATTTCTCAAAATTATTGTAAAAATTGAAATTTGAATCCCAGCAATTGTCATGGAGGATAATTCCCTCCTGAAATATCAACTTCAAAGCAAACTTCTTCCAACGAAAGAGTATTTCCGGTTCACAAATGGAGATGGTTCAGGTCTCACATTTAATAACAATAATAATAATAATTATTATTGTTTATATATTATTTATTATTGTTGTTATCACTGCTAGCACATGATTACATAACTATTATCATCATCATCATCATCATCATCATCATCATCATCATCATCATCATCATCATCATCATCATCATCATCATCATCATCATCATCATCATCATCATNATATCCATCATCATCACATCATCATATCATCATCATCATCACATCATCATCATCATCATCATCATCATCACATCATCATCACATCATCATCATCACCATCATCATCATCATCATCATCATCATCATCATCATCATCATCATCACCACCACCATCACCATCATCATCATCATCATCATTACAGGCTACAATTCTTATTATTCTTTAGTATCCTTTAGCACATCAAGTCAGAAAATAACTTTGGATTGAAAATAATAACTTGCATTTTACTTCCTTCCAGTTGGATTCGGTCAGATGTTGATTCCTCCAAATCCGGGAAGAAGCGAGGTTTTTCCCATGTTGATCTTCACGTAAGTCTGAATAATTAATTGAGTTATAACACAAATGAGTTAAGTATAATAATAAGCTCAACAAGTTAGAACTGCATGTTTTAACAAAACATTACAAATGATCCTAAGATACGCTGGTCCTGGCAGCCAGGCGGTGACCTCGAAGTTCATCCTTCAAAGATCGACTGACAACTGGCTTGTCCACATGGCTAGCGAGCATAGGGTCCTTGTTGTGACCGTCGATGGCCGAGGTTCAATGGCCAATGGGGACGATCTCAAATTTGCCATCTTCAAGAAAATGGCAAGTGTTGAGATCGAGGATCAACTTCTGGGGGCAGAGTAAGTATATTTGTAATGCGATTCTAAACACGTCAAAGAACTTAATGTTATTATATAAAATAATTTATTAAAATAACAGTTCTTCAAATTACAACAATGTTTGCATCTTCAATCACTCGTAAACATTGAATAGTTTAAAAGTATTTGTTGTGAAAACAAAAGTACTCCACAGATACGTCAAGAAGAGTAGCAGGTTACAAATCGACATCAACTCGGCCATATTCGGATGGGTATTAACTTCTTAAGCCAAGTGTCGAAGATGTTGATAAAAACAATTCTTATTCTCACAGAGTTACGGGGGGTTTGTGGCTGCCCATGCACTGGCCAACCCCAACGACACCTTCGCGTGTGCGGTGTCTGTTGCTCCAACCACAAACAAAGGAATCTACGGTCAGTTTTTATTGTTTAATAGGCGTTAGTCTTAGTAATAAACAGTTTAATTGTTAAAACAATAAATTATTAACGCATAATAATTATGCTTAACAGTAACAATAATGTTTGATAATTATGTAATTATTAATGTGTTGCGGTACAATTGTTCAGACACGGCTTACTCTGAGAGATACCTGGGTCTCATCACTGAAGCAGGAGGAACTGAAATTTATAACGTGAGGTGCTTCCAAAGCTTTGCTTATCTCCAATAATTCCTAAAGAAAATAAACATCTTCCAGAGACTTTTTAAGACTCATAAAAAGCAAATATACCATTGCAATATTTCATTTCAAAGCATTTAATTCAAAAATATTCGCAGCGGACAAATCTTGCCAACAAAGTAAAGTTCTTCAAAAAGAAGAAATTTTTCATTGCTCAGGGACTGGCAGATGGTAGGGCGGATGGATGGATGGATGGATGGATGGACGGATGGATAGATAGAGGGACGGACAAAAGGACGGATGGATGATAGAATGGATGGATGGATGCATGTTCTACGGATGGATAACAAACATTAATTCGTCAAAGAAATTACGTCGGAATTTTGTTGCAGACAATGTCCATTACACCCATTTTGCTCACCTCGTGAAGGAACTTCAGAAGCATCAGGTCCTTTTCAGGCAGAATGTTAGTGGAGTTAACGTAATCTTAACTGAGTCAACCTACAATTTATCATGTTATTTTGAAATTATTTCATTAAATTCCATAAAATAGATTATAAAACTTAAATTTATTCAGCATCAAATTAAATATTTTACTCATCTTTCCTCAATTTACTCCAATTAAAAGCCATCACAATTATGATTTTTTTGCGACTTCACTTTTAAACATTCAAAGTCCTATCCCGACGAAAACCATGGCATTGCAACAATGGACATGAACAAGCACCTGTTTCGATCCATCATCGACTTCCTCTTGAATGACTGCTGGTCACATCGACAATCAGAGTTTGGACTCTCGGAATTTGGAACTTTCAAGCATATATTTAATTCCTTACATAAATTTTTCCTCGACATTTTTCCAGTTTAATAAATTATTCGCAATTTTGTGACTGGAAATATTATTTTTATTGAAACTTATTAATTGTTAGTACACTTATGATGATGACCCTTGTCAACTTTTAATTATCGCGCATTCTCTGATGGTTTCTGTTGCTATTTTAAAATCAGCTAAGACTTGGCTAAAAGTAAAATGGAAATTTAGGGATTGAAGTATTTTATACTTCTTAAGAAATTTTCAGATTTATTGACAATATCTGATCGATTTTATAATTTGATAAATTCTTGGGTGCTCTGTAATCAATAAGCTTGAATAAGTTTGAAGGCTAACAACATCTACAATCAGGAATGTAGGATTTGTAAGAAGTAGGTAAAACTTTGTTTGGAACTTGTATTTTATCAACTTATCGCGATGGAACTAAAAACCACTACAAATCAGATGTTTCTTTAAGCAAAGTCTTATCCAAAAACAGTCGACAAAAATAGTTTTTGTAATGACTTTCATATTTACATTTTTAAACTAAAGTAACAATTTCAAAATTAACTGTAACTAAACTCAGCGACCACCAGAAGACCTTGCTTCAGTTAGAAGAGCTTTGCTAATGAAATGATGTCAGGCCAGAGGTTAAATTTGTCACCCTCGACCCTTTCTACCACCTTTATTGCTCCTCCTCCTATCCAACTTGCAGGTGGTGCATTGACAAATCTCTTCCTCCTCTTCCTCATCATTCGGGCAGCATTCCTCGCATTCGCAGACAGGAGGAGGGCATTGGCATTCATCGCACTGACAATCACTTTGCTTCTTGTAAATGACCGCCACCGGGACAGCCTTTTCCTTATCTTGACAGACGGGGCAAGTGCACTTTGGCTTGCGTTTGAAGCATCGGCTGTTGTTGTTTGTATTGGTCTCAAGCAGGACCTCCTGGTGATTTGAAACGTAATCTTGGCTTCTGGAGGCCATGTTTGTGTTGATCTTCTTGAACATTGATTCCTGTCAGATGGTATTTTTCACGATCAGCACTTCTCTCAAATCTGTTTGTGACAAGGAAGCCTTCATTTATTTTTGAGTTTTATTGATTCAAACAAACAAGCTGTTATATACAAAGCAAAAGCATTAAAACAAATTCTAATAAACTCAAAGGGCCAGTCTTGAGGAAGCGCACGCTTCCGCTATCAGACTGACCCTATCATTTAAAAAGCTTTAAATGGTTTATAAAGTCATAATTAACTTAATAAGTCATAAATAAATTAATAATAAATGGTATTTATAGTAGAAATTTAACTTGAAGTTATCTTTCATCTCGTGATAAATACATCTTCTATTAATTAATGAAAACAATTTTAAAACTAGATTCAGTTTTGCTAAGCAAAGAAACTTGTAATTACCTTCTCTACCGCAATTCTAGCAGCCCTTCAACATCTTCCACACCATCAGCACATCGCAATTCAGCTTCCCTAACTCATTCCTTCCAAGAGCGTGATGCTGTCGTAAAATTAAATATTTGCATCGGAATGTAAAAACACAAAATTGCGAATGAACTCACTTCCAAAACTCTAGGGTGGAGCACAAGTTCCAATCATGTTTTTTGCTTAAAAATGCTTTACGTCATCAACACTCCAGAGACGTCATCATTATAAATTTCGCGATGTGGGATAAACATTTTGATAGAGTAATTTTAAATTTGCAATATAATTATAATTGGAAAAAAGTTATTTGAAGCACGAGAAATTATTTCTAATGCTTGATTTCAAGAATCTTTTCTCTCAGGGTTGATCCCAACACTTCTTACTTAACGTTTGTATTAAAGTTGAATTTTTTGTCTTTTGTAAAATATTTATTTATTATTTTAAATAAAAATGTCTCGAAATAGGAAAAAAAAAGTAAAATTTATAAATAATTGAAACCTCAAATATTTTTAATTAAATCATCTCATCAATTTGATAATCCGGTTTGTGCTAGCTGTACATTTCTGCTCAAAAATAGTGACAAAGTTTTGTCTAAAATAAATGTCAATCAATAATATTTTACATTTATTCATATTCATAACATTCATATTTTATTTGTACAAGTTAATTTATTAGTCACTTTAAGTTGTTATTAACATTTCCAGAGCGCCTTTTCTAGCTGCGACTTCCTTAAGTTCGTGGTTAGAGGCGACTCTGGCCGGATAAGCCGTGTGGTGCTGGAATTCAACTCGAAATAAGTCCACAAATTACTTTCACTTGTGATTTCTTGACGTCTTTTTGAAATTTGTTTTTGCCTCGAAATTCTGTCAAGAATCTGCTTTTATTTCAATGTTTATTTGTAAAAGGTGTTTATTGAAGGAGATGAATCAAGTACATTTTATTTTTAAATATTAGCCTTTTCATCTTCCATTGTGAATTTTTTATGAGTGGTATTGACTAAATTTTCATCAAACTGCTTCTTGCGCAATTAACGCGTTTGTAATAAACATTTTAATCTATGGTGATGTATTGTGCACTTAATTGTCCTACAATTAAACAGTGCGAGAAATGGAATGAAAGTGGATTTTCTGGTTAATTTTTGAGAAGATTTCACCTATTAAATATACATATCAATTTACTTGTTGACAATTTGAATGACCTAAACAAGTAATTTCTGAGATTACATCATTACAATAATAATAATAATAATAATAATAATAAAAATAAAATTGACAATTACAAATTATAATAATAATAATAATAAAATTGACAATTACAAATAATAATAATAATAATAGTAATAATATTGACAATTACAAATTATAATAATAATAATAAAAATAATTGTTAATTTCCGATTGCAATAGCTTTATATTTTAAAGTTATTCTTCCATACGTGTTAGCACGAAAATAATAGATGCTGATTGATCTAAAACAATTTTGAAATTTTGAAATACTTATTTAAATAACTCAAAATTAAAAAAAATAAATTTATTTCTTTCTAGGATATTTCAAATATTTAAAATTACTTTTCTTCTGTGCCTGTTATTAATAAAATTGTAAACTATAAAAATTTTAGTGATTTCATCCTTGATGATCCTCATCCTTAAAATAGCGATCTCATGTTTCGTAATCCTCTCTTGGGAGGAGCTTTCTTAGCTCCTCCTTTCTTAGCGGGTGCCCCCTTCTTAGCCCCTCCTTTCTTGGCCCCTGCTTTAGCGGCTCCTCCTTTGGTGGATGTCTTTGTAGTAGTTCCTTTCGTTGTTTTGGTTGTCTGTACTGGTTTGGAAGCTTTAGCTGGTTTGTCATCCTTGCTGCATTTGCAATCATCAATGATGTAACAGGTGTTTAGAAATGAGGAAGGTATTGGCCTAATAACTTTAAATTCTTCACATAATTTGGTTTTATCGGAGTCACCATTCCTCAAAATTGTGCAAGTCTGATGTCGAGTCTTTTCACTGTTTTCACCGCTCTGTCCGCTCTTACCGCACATGCAAGGACACATGCAGCAACACATGGGCATACAGCAAGCACATTTAGGCCCGCAACAATCGCAGCAGTCAGACTTAGACTTACGCTTAGCTTTACGTTTCGGTTTTCTGCAACATTCTCCACATGGGCAAGTACAACATACCGAACCATCGTCAGATTGACAACAGCAACAACAGCTGCATACGTCACAAGTACACTTGGGTGAGGATGACTTTCCTTTACTTCCTTTGCAGTCATAACCATTTTTTGAGTCGCAAAGTACGAGATAACCTGTCAGTGTTTCCGGACCTCGACTTGTCTTTGTATTTGTACAGCAGCAGTTGCTGTTGTTGTTGCTGTTGCCTCCCCGTCTTGAGTTCAAAAACACAACTTCTCGTTTAGAATGTTCTCTGATAATTCGCCGGCAAGGATGGCAGTTGCAGGGAAGGTCATTGGACGATTGTTCCCATTTCAGTATTGCCGGCAGAAAGAAAGTTCTCTGGTCTTTTGTACGAGTCACTCTGAACAGCATTCTTTGGAAGTGACAACATTGGATTGGTCTTTTCTGGTTTGTGTTCCCAAGTCGTGAATAAATGACATTTTTTTTAGTGTTACTTTTGTCAGCATTTGCATCTTGGAGAAGGTGAACGCTTGAAGTTGTTGTGCTTGAGGTTGTATTAATGGCTTTAAGGATATTACAAAAGTTTTCCAAACTTTTCTTAGATCCAGCAGTTGTTGGTTGAGTTTTACTGTAGTTCGTGTTGCCTGGCTCAATGCTTTTTATCTCGTCACTGCTTTTACATTCTCCTACTTCGGCATTTGAAGTCGTAGATCCTTTCATTCGCACGTGAGGATGTCCATCACTGCAGACTTCGTACTTTTCAATTTCTTCAAGCTTTCCTCTTCGAAGACTCGAATCTTTTTCTCCTCTGTCGTTTTCATGGGCGACGCAGAGATCCTCTATCATGTTTTTAGACCCCGCTTTCACTTTTTTGTTGATTTTCGTAGGGATTCTATGATTTTGTTTGAATTTATCAAACAGTGGTTCGGTTGATGTTATTCATTCCTAAATTAAATTCAGCATATTTATAATTAGCACGTAATAATAATAATAATAATAATTAATTAATGAATTTATGCATTTTTTAAATTGACTTTAGAGAGAATATTTATCATTTAATTCATTTGCTTTCGATTCAAGTTTACTATCTCAGTTCTTAGATCTGCCGACGAGGTGGTTCTTGTGAAACTTAATGATGACTTCTGTACTAAATTCATTTAAGTCTCAGAATAATAGGTACTAGAATAGGTGAAAATAATTTCGAAATAAACTAAACATGTTTGTGCTTTAACAACAGGGACGTCATTTCAATTTTTCCAGGGGGGTAAACCCTCTCTCAACCATTCCCGATAAGATGACCCTTTTTTGCTTCTTATCATCACTTCCGACTCCGCTATGCACATTAAAATCACTAAAGAGCGTTTAAAATAAGTATTCTAATCGTTTTATTAACATGATTGTAGAAAGGATTTTGCTGGAGACAGCTGATTATTAAGTATAAATTTATCAATGCCTAGAGTAAAGTTCGTTAATGGTATCTGGGCATAAAAAGTGTTTGGAACTTGGATTCAATGCTGGTATAAACCTCAGAACATTGCACCTGATTGCGAACCTAGCATCCAATTCAGAAACAAATTGGTCTGCATACGCAAAGAGGATGCTATTGCATCAGCTTCGTCCATAATGCTGGTCCAAGTGTCTGTGCTGCGATAAGTCAGCAGATCTCTTTTAGTTGAATCTATGAACATTTCAGCAGTTAATCAACTGATAGGTTCTGCAATTCTTCAGACAGTGAATTGACTGTACCAAGCAACTTTTCAGCCACAAGCAAACTGCGAAGAAATGCCATTGAACGGATTCTTGTCAGTAATCCCTGAGCTTATGCTCTCGCTAATCTATCAATATCCTGCAATGATAAGGCTTCCGGGACATTAACAATAATTTCAATCCTAAGTTTTACTTTGCTTGTTGAGAGGTACCAGTAAAACCATCAGGTTTCAGCCAATCTCTCAAGTTCCACAAATTTTAATATAATATAATAAAGCCTCAACTTGTGCTCGAAGAAACGGTCTTGGACCACTAACTGACAAGAACACGTAGATCGCTTGCAAGATGGAAGACATGTCAACGATCTCGGATATATTTTTAATCGTGTTGACTAGGTTCAGAGGATGGGCATGGCAGTGAATAAGACACGCGTAGCAAGTTCTTTGATGTGGGCCTAATATTTTAGGTTATTACAGATGGGTTCTAGAAAGAGACTTAATGATATTGAAAAAGTACAAATAAAGGCCTTTTTAAAGACTTGAATTTGTCAATTTCAGAGATTTCTAGGAGGGTTAATATACTCGCTTTAGAAAGGTCATATCCTTCCACTTTTTAAATATCTTGTCAACAAACGTAACATTCAACACTGGTTTCACCACGTCGAACAATATTGGCACTAAAATGTCAACAACTGAAACAAAAGACGCCATTTTGACCTACCGAGCATTCCAGCCATGGAAATTGCTTATTAACACCCAGGGCTGAAACAACGCTTAGATGTTACTGGATATTCCCTTAGCATTGGTGATAAATGTGACAAATCCACAATCGATACTTTGTTTTCTGAAGACTGAGGTGAAATTAATGGGGTTTCATTTGTTTCTGCATAAATAGGTGGATCTGAGTCAATTTTTGTTCTTTAATTCCAACCAACTCTGTGTCTGAATCCAGCTCCATTTCACATTTTCTCCTAAAAAAGTTATGTGATGTTGTCTTTTTTGACAATTACATCTCGGACGCAAGAAAAAAGTAGTAGCCATAGGTCTGACGCTGATATTTGGCGTGCAAGTTAATTTAGCAGGCCTCAAAGCGACGATTGAAGCAAGAGTGACCCCCTGATGTGTGAAACAGCCTCGGAAAGGAGCGCTAGGCAAATGGTTGTCTTAACAACTTGTTCAGAATGATTATTTAGGAAACTGCTCAGATAAAACAAATAACTATTAAATGCAATAAAGACTATACTAATCAAATTCACCGAGATGTTTGCGAATCCAAGAATTTACTGTTAATAAGATTTTCACTAAATAACAATCGCGAATGAACGTAGTACCAGCAAGGTGATGGAAAAGTTAGCAGATTGCACGAACAAAAATTCGTGACCATGCTATGGTCTTGGAATAGTTCCATATAAACTCTTCGGATCAAAAGAAATCACTAGCTGATCTGAAGAACAGGCATGACTTGATGAGGGCCTGGTAAGGTGATTCTCTTTGATGCGTGGCTCACACATGTTGTACGCCAATCGATGCGCTACATCGAATGCCAAATTGAAATCTAACTCTTCAATGTACATATTTCCAAAAGTCGAGCGGGGCAGCCGAAACTCAGGTGGGGGACGTCCCCCCCCTCAAGTCCTCAAGTGACGTCCCTGTTTAATAATCAATGCAATTTAGCTACAAACATGTGTCCACTCCTTCTTGAACAAGGTAACATTGTTGTGCAGTCAACCATTTGTAAGTTTTATATGCGATCACCTCAAATTTTGTGATCTTCAAGCATTCAATTCATCTGCCATTCACAATTTTGATCAGTTTTTGTTTAAAAATAAAATTAATTACTTAAACGAAAGCTTTTAGAGAAAAATTAGATAAAATATAATTTAATAATAGTTAGTAGAAATAATGAGAAATAGAATTACAAATTACTTATTATTTTAACACAACTTACTCTATCCTAAGCACACCCAAAAGAGTTGATGTTTTCATAATCCAGCATCATTTTCAAAGTCCAAACACTGCAGAAGGCTGTCACTACAGTTTTATTGAAAGGTATTAAGATTTTGTGTAATTTTGTTATTGTAAGACTTTTGTATTAACTGCGTGGGACTTAAACAAGCAAAAATCAAGCGGATCGAAAAGCCGAAAGAACTACCAAATCAAATTCTCTCTAGTACATTTTGCAATAAAATATTTTTCAGCTTAAATGGAAATATTGATGAGCACAACATTTTTGGTCATCATTCTGGTCTGATGAGTTAATAACAGTAATAATAAAAATAAGTCAGCAATTTAATTAACTAAACAACTAATTCTTCCTTCACCTCACCTCTCAAGGTCTTCCTGACTGGAATTGAAAGAATGGTTCCACTAAGTTTTTGTTTACCTATTTTATCGAATTTAAAATAAATGCCTTACGTCACGAAAACGAGGTTGTACAATACTTTCCAGTGACAAATAGTGACAAAGTTCCGAATTTTTAGAAATTTTGTTTATGGAACATTAGCTGGTTTTAAATTTATTAAAAGTCCTGCAAAAGATTTTGAAACCTTTGCGGAATCCGACTAAGAATAATCACAATTTATTTAATTAATTATTTGATTATTTGTATTTTATTGTATTTGTATTTCACGCTTGGCTTTTGCGTATTTTTTTACCATATTTTTAAACTTTGCCACATTTTCCTGACTTTCGGCGAGGGGTTTACCCCAAAGTGAATAATTAGACTTTTTTTCTATTAAAACTTAATTTTTGAACGTAAATTCATGTGAATTCACATGGGATTTTATGGATTGGACATTCAATTTTCACCTGATCGGAAGAAATTCATAGAATGCTTAACCATCGAAATCTACAACTTAAAGCAATATCTAATTGAAGAACCTTGTATTTTCCGTCTCAATAAAATATTGGATTCGATTAATGCACTAATCAGAGTTGGAGGAGTAACATGGAGGAAGCAAATACTTTTGGACTCTTGGTTTTTATATAAATTTAATTACTTACTCAAATTCACGTTGACTTGTTGAAATTTTAAATGAAACTTATCAATGTAGATATTTTTTAGGATCGATTTCTTTTCTTTACCGTTTCAATAATAATAACAAAAATTAATGAGGAGAAACTTTTGTGCTGTATTTACGTGGACGAAAAATCTGGATCTAAGAAACGGAGAAATAATAATAATAATCATCATTATCGTTGAACCATTTGAGAGAATATTTGAGAACAGAAACCAGTCTATCATTTTTATTTTTTTCCTTTCTTCTTTGCCGGTTTTTTACCTTTAGGTGGTTTGCCTTTTTTCGCCTTTTTGCCCTTTGCTCCTCCGCTTTCCTCCTCCGAAGATGCGCCATCTGTTTCGGCTGCTTTCTTCGGCTTTGCTTCGCTCTTTTCCTTCGATTTACTTGCCGCAGACGGCCCTCTTTCTTGTTCTCTGCCTTCGAGTAGTTTAATTAATTTCTCTGAAGAAGTTGGCCCACAACAATCATCGCATGGAAATACGTAAATTAATTTGTTGTCACAGCAAGGAGATCGACACGAGCAACATCTCTCACAAGTCGGACATATTGAGCATGCACACCCTGGAAATAAATTGCATCCTGGACATGTGGCGCACCCCGTACACGTCGTACACCCTGGACAAGTTGAGCAGGTTGGACAGGCTGAGCAGGTTGGACAGGCGGAGCACGTTGGGCAGGTTGGACAGGCGGAGCACGTAGTACAGGTTGTACAAGCAGAGCAGGTCGGACATGTAGGACAAGCTGAACATGTAGGGCAGGTACAGACTGTACGACAGACACGTGGACGGCGAAGTGGACAACAATTTTTTTCGACCACTATGGTCTGCAAACCAGCCTTGTAGATTGAACAGCATTCGTCCTTGCAGCAGCTGTGATTGCACGTGTTTTCTTCCGGTTCACTTCCTCCTACATTTGCTTGAAAATCTTGGGATCTAGGATGCTGTTTACATACGATGTCAGAATATCGAATTTTCCCTTCAAAAGAGTCACAAACATCGTCTAAATCAATGTCGAAGCCGTTATCTGTCAACATGCCCAAAAAAATATTCGAATGGCCACCATCGTCTGCTCGAGTAGCTGAGCAATGGCTTGTGACGTTTTTGGACCAAGCTTTCGACACACGTTCTTGAAACTTCACTTCATCAGAGGAATCCATGTTCCATTTTTATCTGCATAAAATTCTGGTGGGAACGGACTTAATGGCATTAGTCATCATAAACCCATCTGTATCTACTATCATGAGACAGCCGGACTGCTCTGTATCAGAGTTTGTTATATTCCAATTGCTTGTATAGTTCCGAGGTTAGGTATTTATTTGTGACATATTCAGGACAGCTGTCTTGTGATAGTTTAAAATAAATTGAGTTAATTTAAGAAGTTGGAAATTTATATCAAATATTTTTTAGATTTAAGCAGCTAGGAGCTGTTTATCGAATAAATATTCCTAGAAATAGATTCCTACCACAATTCGGGATGGAGTGTTGACACTTCACTAGTTGAGTCTATCTAGTCACTAGTCTATATTTCAACCTATGCACTACATCTTCTGCGTATTCTATCTTTACATTTTGTAAAGCCTGAATGTAATTAATCTACTGATAAACTCTAAACTGTGTTTTCATTTGGCGATGGTTTAAACAAACACTTTACGTCATGGAACTGCATGGAATATAAACTAATGCATACAAAAATTAAATTTGTATTCAGTTGATTTTTATGAAGAGGAGATTGATACATGCCAATGATTATTCCGTTAATGTATTTATTATTTGTCAAATCGCCCATATTTATTGCGTCGCCAGTCCAAAATGGAAAACGAAATTTGTAAGAAGCAGAACCTTGAAGATTCATTTAAGAAATCCTATTTCTTGTTGGGTTTATCGATTTTTATATAACATAGAATAACTTGACACAGTATTGAAATAAATATATTTAAATGATAATTTCAGATCAAACTGAAGATTTACAAGTAGAGGAATAGTTTCTTAATGTCATAAATCAATTTCAATATTATTATAAAATGTGCTGAAATTTTAATCAATGCTATGATGAATGTCATTGTATGATGCAATCCTTTGTTCTGCGGTATACGTTGGAAGTTATTCCAGCAAAAATGATGGAAACAATTTGCAAAAAATTAGTAAAAATGCCAACTAAATGTCAACTGTGTTTATATTACATTGACGGCTTCTTTTTAAACACGGTTTTCACCTTTGAGAAAATACTCGGTTTTTTTTTATATTTAGGACCTTCGTCTTCATCGCCGTCATCGTGAGAATGAGCTGGATCAGATTTCGATACTCTACGCTTTCTGTCGTCATAGTCAGTTTCATCTGTCTTCAAGATACTTCTTCGTTTCCCACTTCTCTTGTCATCATATTTGTCAGTTTCGTCCGATTTGAAGAAACTGAATTTTTTTTGCTTTCCACTTCTCCTGTCATCTGATTTATAATCATTTTCATCTGATTTGAAAAAACTGTATTTCTTTCGCAGTGAACCTTTCATGCTCCCCCTCTTCTCCTCACTTTCGTCGTTTGCCGTGCCTTTAGATTTTTCACTGGATTTCGATGTTCTTCTTCCACTTTGCCTGTACTCGTCTTCGTCGGTGCCATCCGGTGGAATGGTACTGACCCCAGACTTTTTGTGCTTTCCACTTCTTCTGTCTTCTTCCGATTCATAGCTACCGTCTGATTGAAAGAGACCGAATTTAGATTTCTTTTTCCTCATTTTCTCACTTCCTTTATCACTGCCATCACTAAATACGCTAAATTTCGATTTCTTTTTCCTCCTTTTCTCACTTCCTTTATCACTGCCATCACTAAATACGCTAAATTTCGATTTCTTTTTCCTCCTTTTCTCACTTTCGTTATCACTGCCATCACTAAAGACACTAAATTTCGATTTCTTCGGTCTTCTACTTTGTTTACGCGGTATTTTAACATCGCTGAACTCGCTGTGCTCGCTAATATCGCCATCGTGAGGTCGAGTGCCTCTTCTGCCTCTGTAAGAACCACCTCTTTTTGCTCTGACAGAACCTTCTCTTTTTTCCTTGAGATCATCCCTATTTTTTCTTTCCTTTCTTGGTGAACAGCAATGGCAGTCGCAGCAACAGTTACGCCTTTTCTTTGAGCAGCAGTAAGCTTTGCGAGAGCAGTTTTTATCTTCTGCGATAACGACCATCACCCCACAACATCTCACTTTACAAAGTTTGCGAGGTTTTTGGATCACATCGAGGTCTTTGGATTTCTTCTTAGATTGCTTTATTATCTTATATTCTTGATCTTCCAATCTTTTTTGGCCACTGTCCAGGCTCTTTCTCTTTGCCTTTGGAGGTTCTTGAACTTCTTTTGGTTTGCCGCTATCTGTGCTAATTTTCTTCGCTTTTGGAATCGGCTCTGGATCTTCTTTTTTCAGTGACTTTCGAAACTGTTCCAGATCGTCCTTCAGTTTGTTGCTGTCTATACTTTTCCTGGCTTTTGGAGCTTCTTCCGGAGTTTCCTTTTTGCATGGTTTGCATTGTATGTTCTTTTTACATGGTTTTGGAATGGGTTCCGGATCTTCATTTTCCTTTTCGATGTTTATGACGGGTTGTTCTACATTTGGACATACGGTTTGTTTTGGTTTACTAGCTGTTAAGTTTACAGTTATTTCTGTCTCGTTGCTAGCACCATGTTTTTCACATTTAAAAGTGACGCCTAAGTTATTGCCACCATTTTCGAAAATCCTCGGGAAATCCTTTAATTTTTCAAAAATATTTGAACCCTCTAACTGAATATTGATTTCGTTCAAGTTTATTTTCTTGTCACTTGTATTTTTGCAATCATCTTTACAAGGGTCGATAACAACGGTTGTTCCGCATACTTTGCGAGTTCTAAAGCTTCGATTCTGAGCGTCTGTTCGGAGCAACTCATTTTCTTGTTCACATTCTTCATCGCATTCGATTCTCGTTCCTTTACATTCTATGAAATTACCTGGTGGTTCGATCCGCACATCAAAAAATGCTTGTTGATCATGCTCATTCACCTCAACTCTGTTTAAGGCCATATTTTTTTCATTACAGGAATTTGGTGCTCATTCCCTTTAGGTAACATGGTAGACTGTAAGATAATATCATAATATGTAGTTAAACTTGGAAGTTTTAATCAAATAAATAAAAAAATAGACTAATAGTCTACAACTACAAAGATAGTTCGGTAAAAGCTTATTTTGATTCCGTTAACTGGTCAATCGAAAAAATACCCAAAATTTATTGATATGATTGGATAATTCTTTCACTAGTTTCACTAAAAGGTAATCGATTATAAACTACCTCATTATAAATTACTCATTTTAAAAATATTTATGTACATGAATGAAATTTTGTGAAGAACTTAAAGTTCCAGCCAGTGCAATCAGAATCAGTCATTTTCGTTCTTAGCATGCATTGCTTCCATTGCCAGGAGGTCACGCTCCACCTTCTGTCCCATTTTTTAAAATAAACCGGAATAATTGAGAATTACATTCTGAATTATCTCTGATCAATCCTCGTTAAACTGATGTTACGTTTGATTTGGAAAAGTTCTGTGTGAAGCCTGTGAAGCCTCATTATTTATGTATTTTTTTTTTATTAATCATTCCGTTCGTGCTGTTTAGTAAACAGCAACAAACCTTTACGTCAACAACATTAACAAAGATATTCTCGACATTTTAAAAATCATTCTAAATATTACTTCTGCATGTGAAATTATTACGCTCTCAGTTTTCAATATTTTCTCAATGCTAAACTTTACAATAGGCCTCAAACAATCAACATTAGTTAAACATTGGTGTAAAGGAGCAAAATGCAGAGATCTGCCTTTGGTGCAATGAATAGATAAATTCTATTTATAAAAAATTTAAATTAATAAAAATCAGTTTAAGAAATTTGACATGTTCATGAAATATTTAAATAGCTCGGTGGGATCTCAAAATGGTGAAATACTTATGATAATGTGGTGGGTATTTTCTCATGCGCTATCATTTGTAATTAGATATCGAGGGGGAGATGTCATATATTTCCAATTTCATCCATTTGAAGGGCTTCCATTGAATACTCTGCTCGTTAAAAATTACCAGATTGTTGAAGGCAGTTAATTTATTATTGTAATTCAAGATTTTTATTAAAAAAGTAAAATTTGCTTTCAAAAGTAGGTTACGATGAAACATTAACTCAGTGAGGCATTTGGCGTTAATAATTAATTTGGCGTTAATGCTAAAAATAATTCACAATGCTTATGAATTTGCATTATCAAGGCTTGCTATCAAATAAAATCATTTGTTTACAAACAATGTTTCCTAATTAAAGTATGACCATATCGTGCAGTGCTGCAGATAGAGTTAACATTTAATTTATTATGCAATTCTGCGCTTTCCAATCTATTCACAGCGTATTTAAAAAAATAATGTGTAAATGCTTTGATTCATTTAATTTACTTTATCATTTTTTTGTACTCTTGTTGTCATTTCTTCTTTTTTGGTTTTTTGCTGACATCTTGCTTTGATTTTGCTTTTGGAGTCGCTTTTGGAGTCGCTTTTGGAGTCGCTTTTGGAGATTTCGCCTTCCCCTTCGCTCCTTTTGTCGTGGAGGGTGGTCCGGAATCCTGTTTCGGTTTTAATTGATCTTTGACCAAATTATTAATTTGTGCCTTCTGAAAGTCGCTCTCAGTTTCTAATACCTTTAATTCTTTGACTTCTTTTTCAGGGACCTTTTGCACTTCTGGTGGCTCCTTGGCGACAACAACTTCGTCTTTAGGTTTCTTTAATACTGACGGCTTTGATTCTACAGGCTGATCTTTGCTGACATCCTGCTTTGGTGGTATTGCTTGTTGATTCTCAATCTTTTTCTCAACCACTTTCTTTCGTTCCTCTTCGATTTTATCGCACATCGAGAGACGTCTTCTCTCTAAACCCGGTACTACTTCGCACATTACTTTCGTGATATCGTCACATGGTTTTGGACAACTCGAGAACCTCCAAGTAAAATCATCTCTCTGTTCGAATATTTCGACCGGACATGCGAATTGTGGAACGTCGCAGAGTTTAGAAGGAAATTGATAATCGGTTATCTCTCCTCGTGGTCTTTGGGCCAACAGATACTTACAGTTTCGCTGAGGCTTTTCTTCTTCTATGGGTTTGTTTGGAATCAAGCAGCAGTAATCTCTTGGCATCAATGCTGGTTTGAGACGATGTTTGACATCTCCTTGGCACAGGCATTTGCAGCGCTCATCAGCGATATCACAAGGCAGACGGGGCGGATTAGTTTTACTAGGAAAACCACACTGTGTTCCACACTGTAGTCCACACTGTTGTCCACATTGTTGTCCACGCTGTTGACCGGTGTCACTCATTTGAGGATTTTTAACGTGCACAATTACCTTGAGACCTTCTTTAGTACGCTCTCCAGGATTAGTTGCAACTAGTGTATTGCAATGCATCCCGTAAGGATCATCGCATTTGCATGCGTTTGGTCCGAAAACCATCGCTCCCAGGCGTGCTGTGCAGCTGTGTGGGCCACATTTACCTCCCTTAAAACAAACATGGTCAGGATTATAAGCGAGGCCATCGTATTTATGTCTTGAAGGATCATTGCATTCGTGTGCCAAAGGATCTTTGCTTGCAGTCAATGGGGGCTTACAGGTGCAAGCCAATGTTTGATTATTTTGTACGAGTTTTTTCTTGGGAGGGGTGAGACATTTGGTAATACGAATGATTTTCTCGTTGTTCTGAATTATGTTCTCGTTATTATGAACGACATGTTCGTTGTTACGCATGAGTTGTTCATTGTTACGCAAGAGTAGCTCGTTGCGGCGGACAAGTTGCTCGTTGTCCTTCAGGAGGCGTTCACTCTCGTGCAGGTAAGGTTTGTTAGTAGTGCACGCTAGGGGTTCGAAACAGTTCGTGATAGTTTCATTGGCCAGGAGTCGCTCGTTATTATGGGTGACATTGTTACACATGGGCAAAACAGGCGTGCATTCATATGTCTGAATGCTTTGGAGAGTATTATTACATCCTATTGGTTTCTTCTGTCTTTGGCATGTCTCTACTGGATTTTTTTTTTGCCAGGAATTTCCATCACTGCCCTGTTGACAGCATTTGCAGCAGTGGTAGCACCTGCTACATTCGCTCGGTTGCTCGTTCACTTTAGTTTTGGGATCTTCAAGTTTGATATTTATGTTATACACGTGCTTAGATGTTTGCGATTCAACTTTAATGTTTCCTTTTCTGCACGATTCCATTTGTTCATTTAGAGCGATATTTTCTTTCTCTTTTCTGCAAAACTGTTTGTCCCTAAACGCGTTCTCATTAGGCAGAGCCTTTGCCAACTCTTTTGCAAGACCAGCTTTTTGAGCTGACAAAAAGTTATTCGTAATAAACTTTTGCTTCTCTAATTTATTGATTTCTTGCTTCAAGATTAGGCTACGGTCGGCTAACTGCGGCTGAGGCTCATAACGAGTGTCTTGCTCTAAGACCTTGCAACAACTTTGCAGAGGAATTTCAGAACGATTAGCTTTTGATATCTCCTCGCACAACCCATATGTGGGAAAGCATTGGCAGATGTCGCGTATAGTTGGTTGTCGCTTCTCTTGCGTAGTTTTGTCGGGTGTTGCTGCGGTCTCGTCTCCACGCGATTTCAGAAACTCCAGAATTGTTTCTAAATATTCATTTTGTCTTTTTACCGTGTCGGCTTGACATGGAGGCTTGCTATCTTCTTTGTGGTCAGGCTTATTTGGACAACCCCGCGTGCAATTGCAACCACGCTTGCAAGGGCACGAGCCTTTCGTCTGACCGACAGGGACATAACCAAATTCTGCTGTATCGAGACACCTATCAACGACGAAATTATCTTGTCCGACTCTGCAAAGAACACAATCCTTGAAACAACCGAAGTAACAATCAGGAGGCAACTGATCGAAAAAAGCTTTTGCATCTCGATTTTCAATATTTTTTGCACTGCTATTTTTTTCAATTTTTTCCGCGGGTTTTTCAAAAACGTCGACAGAATATTCGTTCTGCTCCATGTTGCTGAAGTTCAATGCGATGTTTCAGTGCTCTTTTAAGTGTATTCGATCGTAGCACTGTTGTATGTCAGTTGTATTCGACTTTTGTATACTTTTACGTTGAAACATCTGCCATTAACCTGCATTCCATATCCTTACCAGTCGCTTTTTGACTGAAAACAACAAACAAAAGTAAACACATAATAATTATCACAATACATTTGTAAATGTAAATTACATAAATAAAATAACTTAAATATGATTTTCTTTATAAGGTGGGATGTTGAATTTATGATAACTGTTTACTATTTATTCAACAAAGTGAAGGGTCTTGAGACCTCTAATACAAGTCTGTACAATTTACATACAAAAGAGAAGAACACAAACCGCTCCGAATGGCAAGGATAATCAATTACATGTTAAGTAACTGTTAAAGTCAAAGCCGTATTAAATTATTATTAATGCATTAAAGCGAGAAACACTGTTTGATCCTATTGCAGAAAGAATATTTGGAAATGTCTGTCGAAAATTTATTGCATCGTAGTTTGTAGTTGTTGCTTATTTTAAATTTGCTTAAAGTAAAAAAATAGTAGTGAAATTCAGGTGCTGGTTGAACTTTAGTTAAGAACAGTTAAAGAGTTTTCTCAATTGGTTACTAAGTAATGAAATAATTTAAAAAAATCATTTTAATATAAGCATTTTTTTTCAATTCGGATGACTTAATTCGTATAATAATGCGTTGAGCCTTAACTTCGTAAATGTCTTAATGGATGTTATTCACAAAGCACATTATTAATTAACAATTATTCTTGAATTTGCATTCACGACAATAAAATAATTCGTTTTAGGTAAGAAATTGTTTGGAGTGATTGGATTAAAGTTTCATAAATAGCGTTACTCTGTGAGTTCTTCATAAGGCTTCACTGAGGAGTTTGTTACATTTTTTTATTTAGCCGATCTTCTGTAGTTTATAAATACTCATATTTGCTAATAATAATGTATTTATAAGTAAATTATAAACTTACTAAGAGCATCAAATCTTACGACTAGTACATCGGTTACATAAGCTAGCGCTGCTCTTCTTGTGGATCATCGTCCGCATCATTTGCCCAATTTTTGTAATCTTACCCTGTCGCTGGTCAGTGACCTTTTCTAATCATGATGCTGGAAACAAAATAAAGTTATTTTAAGTATTTGTATGAATTAAAGAAGCAATTATATTCTGTTAGGATAATCCCACCTCGGACTGACATGACATTTCCTTGGTTAGTCCACCATATTCATCGCTTTTCCTGGCTTCAATAAAAACATGCTTTACGTCACCAGTGCTTACGCTTGAAGAGGTTCTAGATAAATATCTAATAAACATCTAGAAAATTTAAAAATAAAATATTTAACGATATTTTTCAATCGCATATAATTTTATAGTAATAATAATAGAAATGAATATTTAAGTGATTCTCCTGCAAATACTGTGCGAGACCCCCCCCCAAGAGCCAGGATAGGGTTCCCTCAAGGCAACGACAAGAGAGGCTGGTCAGGACTGGATGAAGAACTCAAGCAAGGACTCAAGAAAAGCCTGAAGGATGGATCAGTGAAATCCTTCAGTGACTTCATCTATAACAAGTGCATCGAGAGATTTGGGGTCGTGCCTGTAAAACGACCGCAGGAAAAGAAGAGTTGTGAGGAAAGCGAGAACCCGATCAGCGCCAGGACCCAACGGAGTTCCCTATCTCCTATACAAAAGATGCCCGAAAACATTATATTTGCTGCATTCCCTCATTCAGAGAGCGTGGTCGTTGGCCACGGTAGATGATGAGTGGAAGAAAGCAGAGGGCGTCTATATTCCAAAGGAGAAAGACTCCAAAGGTCTGAACCAATTCAGACCAATATCGCTGCTGAATGTAGAGGGGAAAATATTTTTCTCCATCATGGCATNCACTACAAGGTGGGTTCCTCTTGAGGTTGGAATAGCTATGGGGTGCACGATTTCTCCTTCCCTCTTCGTACTGGCGATGCAGATCCTACTGAAGGCAGCCGGGTCCAATATTCCAGAGGCGCACATTTGTAAAGGTGTGTACATGCCTCCAATAAAGTCATTCATGGATGACACTACCCTGATCATGAACAGAAAGAAGGTTGTCCAAAATACTCTTGACAAGTTGAACAACCTGTTAAGGTGGTATCGAATGGCTTTCAAACCTGCGAAATCCAGAAGTCTCGCCCTGGGGAAAATTCGCAGGGACGTGTTCTTCGATGTGGCGGAACAGCGAATCCCCACAGTATCCGAAGAACTGGTGAAAAGTCTCGGAAGGGTTTTCGACGAATCTCTCACCGTCAAAAGTATGAGGGGCGCCATTCTCCAACAAAACATCGAGGGACTGCAAGCGATCGAGGCGGCGCCGCTGCAAGGGCGGTTCAAAGTGTGGTTGTTCCAGTTCGTGCTCCTTACAAGTCTACTCTGGCCGTTAACCATCTATGAGATTGGTTTGTCAGTGGTCGAGAAACTGGAGAGAAAAGTTAACCGATACACCAGAAAATGGCTGGGCCTTCCTCCAGCGCTGTCATCGGTTGCCCTCTACAGCAGGAGCACGAGCCTGCGACTGCCACTAAGGTCCATCGTGGAAGAGTACAACTCTCCAAGATAAGAACACAGTGGATGCTCAATAACTCCGCGGACAGCAGGATCCGCGAAGTCAAGCCACTACTCAGATCTGGAAGGAAATTCCGAGCGCAGAATGAAATCGACGAATCAGTAGCCGAGCTGACGTTCGAAGAAGTGAGAGGTCCTACCCAGATGGTCCGTCATGCAGTTGGATGGAACCACCTGCCAAAATGGTCCCAGGCGAGCTCATCAACCAGAGCCGCTATGATTAACCAGGAAAGGAGGCGAAAATTGAAACAAGACCGAGTCACGAGGACTGTCCAGCAATCACAGTAGGGTAAGTGGACAGCATGGGAAGACGTAATGCAACGATCCCTTACCTGGAGCGTTATGTGGAAGATGTCCCCGCTCCGACTTGCCTTGGCGATAAGGTCAGTGTACGACCAGTTGCCCTCCAGGGATAATTTGCAGAAGTGGGGTTTGGTGGAAGACACCAAATGCGGGCTCTGTGGCGGGACCGAGACACTGCATCACGTGCTCAGCAATTACACGTATGCCCTTGCCAACGGTCGGTACACATGGCGACATA
>MPNW01000094.1:121511-136621 GCA_011800805.1 Hirudo medicinalis
CCTGAGAATGTCACAACGATAGGACGGGGACCCTTACTGCCGGATATTCTATAACAATTGACGATATCATTGTTGGTGATGTCAAGTTTCATCCCCGACCTGCAACAGTCTATTACAGCACGGATTGTGTCCTGTCTATGTGACCTGAGCAAAACCCCTACAGCGTCTTCAGAAGTCGATGCTGCCTCAGCATATGATGTTTCAGGCAATCCATGTGTTACGAGGTTATTTGATCTGGATTGCATTTCCAGATTGTCAACCCTGATTTTTAGACTTCGATTTTCTTCAACTATTTTGTTGAATCCTTCTGTCATAGACCTCAGCTCACTTCTGACAGCCTCGGAAACCAGATTTGCAATTTCCTGTTTAATGATCTCTCTCATCATTCTTTCGATGCTGGGCATTAATTTTACTTTTACTTTCTCAGAAAACTCAACGCTGTCCATAGAAGATTCCTCGTTTTTCACAGTTTTGCGAGACATATTGAGATTAGGATTAGTTCGTAGTCAGTATTGGGTCCAAGTTCAGAATCGAACCAAGCAACAAAATTCGGAAATAAACTCACCAAAATAATCAGCAAAAGAAGACGAATCCAACTGTATGTTTTGTTTATCGAGTTTAGTCCTATAAACTGAGTTATTTTAAGTTAAGGCACGAGAATATTACCGGCACTAAAAAATCTGTATCATTTCATTCTCCTCTTTCTATTAACAATAGTCTTCTAAACAGGGTTACTCAAATTCGGTGTCTTGACATTTTGATGGATGAACATTTAACTTGGTCAAAACATATTTCTCATATTCAAAATTTAGTTGCTAAAAACATTGGTATTATTTCAAGAATTCGCCCATTCATTAATACTAAAACAGCTCTTCTATTGTATTTTGCTCATATTTATCCCTATCTAACTTATTGTAACATTGTATGGGCTTCTTCTTATCATTCTCATTTAGATAGATTAAATGTTTTACAAAAACTTATTATTCGGATTGTTTTCTTGCTACCATTTTTATCTTCAACTAAGTCAACGTTTGTAAATGATAATCTAGTAAGCATTTATCAAATCCACTGTTTACAAGTCGCACTTTTTATGTTTTGTTATGATTTCAATGCCCTTCCTAAGATTTTACAAGGTTTTAAGATATTTTAAGGTTTTTTTTTCAGATAGTAATAGTTACAACAACCCTACCCACTTCCTTCGTACTACACATGAATATAGTCCCTCATTTGCTAAGTCTACCTTCAAACTCTTTTCCATTCAATGCTGTGGTCCAAGATTATACCCTACAATTCCATTATCAATAAAAGATCAATCTCTATCCTGTCCTTTCAATATTCTTTAATTATTTAAAAAAGCTTATAAGTTGTACATATTGTGCGGTTTTCACTGAGTAGTTTATTTTCTATTGTTTTTACTTTTGTACAAATGCCTACTTGTAACGTGTTAATTAAGGTCAGTCTGATATCGGAAGAGTGCGTTTCCTTAAGGCTGACCCTTGAGTTATTTTATTTGTTTTTTTTCTGTTGTGCTTGGTTAATAAATAAAATTGCTCAAAAAAAAGAAGAATAAATAATAAAATGGCGACGTGAGCCCAATGAAACTAAATTAACATCGTTTATAAATCATTTATTATAATTCTTCCATGACAAAACATGACGAATTACTTTATAAAATTTTCTTCATCGTGTGCTTTTTCTTTTTGCCTTGTTTCTTGTCTTTACCTTTTCCTGTTTTATCTGGTTTTCCTTTTTTGTCAGACTTTTTACCTGATTTCTTCTTATCCGATTTCGCTTTCTTGTCGGATTTTTTGTCTTTTTGTTTTGCCTTCCCCTTGTCAGAAGCCCCCTTACCACTTTTTTCTTTGCCATCTTTTGCTGCTTTCAACTTCTTTTTACCTTCTGAATCGCTTTTACTTCCACCTTTATCTCCATTTTCATCATTATCTCCATCTTCTTTCTCACCTTTATCTTCACTTTCAACAGCACCACCGGATTCTTCAGTCGATTTAGATCCTTTTGTTTTGGTCCCTCCGCCTTTCTTGTCACTTTTTTTCTGTCCACTTTTCTTACCCTTATCTGATTTCCCCATGAGTTTCTTAAAAAAACCTTCCTTTGGCTCCTTCACTTTTTTATCTTTTTTGTCGGGGTTTTTTTTTTTATCCTTGCCACCATCTTTAACTACTTTTTCCTTCTTGTCTGTCTGTTCTTTGAATTGCTTAGGCTTCCCAGAAAATCTCCAGGTAAGATCGTCCCCCTTTTTTGGAACGTAATTAACAAACTGGGGCACTTTGCAAATGTCGTCTCCAATTTCTTTTACTTCTACGTCTATGCATCGAGGTCGTTGCTTTGAGAAATGTCCGCATTCTCCGCATTTGCGACCATAACTATCTCTGCATTCTGTGCCTTCTTTCAGGACCATATTCGTCAGATAGCCAGTCGGTCGATAGGCGGGTTTAGGGCAATGCTTAGGGTTACCTTCGCAAAGACATTCGCAGAATGTTTCTTTATTCTCGCAATTTTTTTTTTTGTTTCAAACATTTGTAGACGGATTTTAAAGCCTTACAAATTCTGTTAACTTCACATTTGCTTTTGCCACAAGCATAAATATTTGAAGTTGGACCGCAACATTTCTTCCGTAATGGCTTTCCGCTACATAATCCACAATTACTTGTCCAGCAAGATTTGTCGCATGTGCCAGTTCGTTTGCAAATACCATCGGCACAACTCGTGCAGGGATATTCGGTACAACTCTTACAAGGATATTCGGCACAACTTTTGCAGGGATATTCGGTACAACCATTGCTGGGATATTCGGTACAATTCTTACAAGGGTACTCGGTACAACTCTTACAAGGGTATTCGGTACAACCATTACAGGGATACTCGGTACAACTCTTGCCATGGTAGTCGGTACAGCCGTTACAGGGGTACTCGGTACAGCCGTTACAGGGATACTCGGTACAATTCGTACAGGGGTACTCGGTACAATTCGTACAGGGGTACTCGGCACAAGCGCTATAAGGGTAATCCTTACAACCAGTGCAACTAGTGCAACCGCAATATTCACCTCTGCAACAATCGCATCCATCTCTATGACATTGTACTTTATCGCATTTGCTATCGCAGCAACCTTTCCGATCTTTCAGACATTTGACTTTTTTTGGGGCCTTTTTTAAAAATTTAGCTTTGCATTCTTTAGGACATTTTAAACATTTTGTTTTGCATTCTTTAGGACGTCTTAGACATTTGGTTTTGCATTCTTTAGGACGTCTGAAACATTTAGCTTTGCTTTCTTTGAATCGCTTTAGGCACTTGGCTTTAAAACATTCTTTTGGAGCTTTTAGACATTTGATGTCACTGCAATAGTTTGGATCTGATGGACAACTGCCATCATAACAATCACTGAAATAATTGTTATCACAGCAATAGTTTGGATCTGATGGACAACTGGATTCACAACATTCATTGGGATAATTCTTGTCACAGCAATAACCTGGATCTGTCGAACAACCGACTTCACAGCAGCCATTTAGACATTTGGCACCGCAACAAACATTTGGATTTGTTGGATACACTATTCCAAAACAATCATTTGGACAAATAGTATTGCAACATTTATTTGGATTTGGAAGGCACATAACTCCGCAGCAATCATTCGGATTTGGTATGCGTTTGACCTTGAAATCTATTGGATTGTTTAGATATTGGTCTTCACAACAGTCATATGGATTTATCGCACATGCTTCACAGCAATCATATGGATCTCTTCCGCATTTGATACCACAACAATCATTTGGATTACCTAAACAGCGCCCAAAACCAAATTCACAACAGTTGTCTTGACAAAAAACATTCCCGTCATTCTCTTCGATGTCAAAAAATGCCTTTTGATCCCATTGAGCCATGATGCCTTAGCTGGTTTACTTAGTTTCTTTGTTGATGTCAGTGAACTTTCTTCATTTCCGAATGCTTTAGTGATTTTGCTTCGTGTATGCATCTGATGGATAACTGAACAACTTGAATCTCTTTTAAAGATAACAATGATCTGAACCTCATTATAACTTTGCTCTTTCGTCTGGCTTTACAGAATTTAAGAATTCAGTGAAAAAAGTAGAAAGATGTCGGAAGATATGGTAACATTGTTATGGTGCAACACGATGTCTTCACTACTTGGCGTGGGACCTGGCCTTCCTTGCCTTTCATTTTCCAATGCTAGACCCTAACATCCCCTGACATACCCTGCAATTCGTTGCCCTCACAATCTTTTCCGAAACATTGTTTTTGTTTTTAGTTCAATGAAAACGCTATTACGTCAGTTTCCCTAAGGGTTAAAAGTGATGTTTTAAAAAACCTGTGCAGACATTTTTGCGGAGAATGCAGATTTTGAGATTAAATTAAATTGTTGTGATCTGTTGTTAAGATCTGTGAGTTCTACCACTTGTGTGCATATCTAAGCTAGTAAACTGATTTTATTAAAACAAACATGACCATTAACAACCAAAGACTAGAGACATATAAAGCAATAAAGGTTATGTTGCTTATATTGTCTCACGTGACTATCATCTGTTACAAAATGATGAAAAAAAAGTCTTATGTAGTCTCGGTTTAAATGCTGGAAAACGGCACCATTTTGTTTTAAGTTCAGTTTCAAATTAAATAAACGTCTTTGAAAAATTTTGTCGGCATTTGATAACTTGATAAAAGCCACTTACTGCTAAAAGAATTGCTGCTTATCATTGATTAATCACATATTAACTCAACCCATAGGCAGCAAGGTTAGTAGTTAGGTTAACAAGAAAACAATACGAATAATATGCTTTTGTAAAATTTTTAAATTAAACTCTAAATGAGAGCGAAATAACTCTAAATGAGTAGAAGCCCAAGCAATGCTGGTATTAATGAATGGACGAACTCTTGCAATATTACCAATATTTTGAGCTGTAAGACTTCGAATGTATGAAATACGTTTCAACAAATAACAATTTAAAAACCTTAATAATAGAAGGGGGGAGTCAAAGAACATAGATTTTTTAGAGCATTGAAAAATAATAAAACTTGATTTATTTAAATTAAGGGATAAGCGATTAGCAATAATAACTAATTCATCGTTTCGAGTATTAAGAAGTTTATTAATATCATTTCCATAAATGTATATGGTGATATCATCGGCATGTAACAATAATGTAAACATGTTGGACGTGCAATAGAAATCATTCATATAGATAAGAAATAAAAGTGGACCCAAAATATAACCCTGAGTTACATCGCAATCCATAACCATGTCATGAGAAAGAACGTTATTGTATATATTGGCTCTTATTAGACAAATAACTAGAAAATCAATTTAAAACAAAATCCCTAACACCATAATTTTCAAGTAACGTATTCATAACACATGATGATTAACAGCACCAAAAGCTTTTTGCGAATCAAAAACATCACCAACATCAATAGCATCAGAAGCAACAGATTTTAGCAATAATAATGGCCTGTAAGTAGTCGACTAGAGTAAATTATCATTACTTTTGAATCTTTCTATTTGGTTATTACTTTTCGAGGACTTGCCTTGAGGTTTTGCAAAAAAAACTATTATCCATCAGTATCAGAAGAGTAGTCTGATATCAATGAGAGAAATAATCTTCCTTCTAAAAAGTTTACAATGTCAGTGAAGCTATCAACCGATAACTCTTTAAATAACGACTCACATAATATGTCTTTGAGACATGTACCTGTGTTGCGATTTAAAAAAAAGCCAACATGAATGTACACGGTTTTTATTTCAGTATATGCAATTTTTTTTAAAATTATTAACAGTTTTGCCTTTTTAAGAAAATTTTTATCAAGTAGTATGTAGTATGTTTTTAACATATTTACATAAAATTTTTTAAAAATCACATCGGTTATTTTTTTAATATTCTTCGTAACGACTCCGAAATCCGACGTTTTTCTTTCTGTGGCACGCTTCTTCTTCCTCTGTATCTTCTTCACAATCTGTCGACATTCTGCTTGCAAGGTTGTATTTATCGCCGCTTCCGGTTGGGCAAGAAATTCTGCTTGGACACCTTTCGTTGCAATACGATGGATTCGGCGGATACATGTGAATCTTATAGATGTGGATCTTATTTTGAGATTCGTCGAATTCATAATCTTGAAAGTCATATGGTATCAAGGCTTCCCTGCTGCAATTATTCATCTCGACAAAACCCTTTTTCGAAATACCAGTTGAAGAAAAAATTTTCTTTTGGAATATTGCATCTTCAATATTTGTGATTGTATATCCAGTGTCGTCTTTATTGTTGCTAAATTTTATCGCTTGCATTGAAGGAATGTTAATGAGCGGCATTGTTGATATTAAACAATTTCTGTATGTAAGATGGGGTGAATAGAAGCACGCAGATATAATTAGATGATGGAAGAGATGTGGTTATTCACTTGATTGGGTGAATTCAGCATGCATCCCAATTCCACAGATCTCCAGCAGATCAGTCCATGCGCTTCATAAAAGCATCCTTCGCAATTTTCAACATCCAATATTTATTTTTCTATTTTTATTTGTTCTCGAAGTCGGTTGATTTAGATTAAACGATAGACTTAAGGTGACATGTGGATAACTCGAGGCGCAACTTGCGATGTTCTACCGAAGCCTTTTTTTGGTATATTTAGGATTAAACGAAAAGCATTACGTCATTGCCGGGAGCGATATATTATAAAAAAAAAGTTGACTGAAATTATGGTTTAATTTTTAAATAATTGACAAAAATAAAAAATTCCAAGAATGCAAGAAAAATAAGTTTAAAACCATGTCTTACTTTGGTGCATTTTCATTGCAATGTGAACACCACTGTTTATTGTCAATGATTCCACAAATAGTTCATTCCACAAATGTATATGGGATTTGTATTCAACTTAAACTTAACTTAACTTATAGATTAAGATTATATCTTATAACCTGATGTCAAGAAAAATAAATCCTATTTACTTCATAATAAACTTCTGGAAAGTGAGATTTAATATTTCAAAATGAAGAAAGCTTTGGAATCAATGAAGTTGTGATATTTTGAACACGTTCAATAATAACAAAGCTACAGGCAATTATTCATAATTCATAATTAAAAATTATGACTTTGAATCATTGAATTTTGGTTTGATATTTTACATAGGCTCAATTATTGATGGGTTTTATGTGATTTAGGTGTAACTTCAAAAAGATGGAAAAAGCCGCAATAAATCCGCACGGTTTTATTTAAATACAAGCATTTTTTTAAATACTAAATGTTTTTCTTTTTTTAGTTGAATTTTAGCAGATGTTATTTTGTCTCAAAAGTGTCAAACAAATTTTGTCATAATTTTTGTCAAAAGGTCAGTGATACTGTACATACAATTGTAAAAAAAAAACATTGGCAATGTTTTTAACGTCTGCAACGGCGTCGAAAATTGACGCTTTTCTTTCTATGGCAAGCTTCAGACCTCGGCATGACATCATATCCACATGGGTTTGTTGTCAGTCTGCGTTCAAGGCCCTTGGGTTTAAACCCGCATGCAGTTGGACAGATGATTCCGCTTTCACAAATTCCGTCACAATACGATGGAGCTGGCGGATACATGTGAATTTTATAGGCATGGAGCATATTTTGAGATGAATCACATTCATGATCTTTTAGGTCGTATGGAACCAAAGCTTCCCTGCTGCAATCTTCGTCCGGTTCGACTCGAACCTCAATGGAAACTCCATCTGATGGATACATGTTGTTATGGAACAACGCATCTCCGATGTTTGTGATTGTGTAGCCAGAATGACCCTTCTCGTTGTTAAACTTTGTTGATTGCATCGAAGGAATGTGTATAAACGGCATTTTAAGTATTTAAAAGTATATATGTATGTGTTTAGTAGAATTCTAAGCACGTAAAAATAATTATGTGATGGAGATGTAGTTATTCAGTTGATAGAATGAATTCAGCAGGTATATTAAATCATTTGTTTGAACAGATCTCCAGCAGATCAGTCCACACGCTTCACAAAAGCATCTTTCAAGATTTTCGATATCCAGTATTTATTTTTCTATTTTTATTTGTTCTCGATGTCAGTTAATTTAGATTAAACGACAGACTTATGGCAAAATATGGATAACTCGAGGCTCAACTTGCAATGTTTTACCGAAGCCTTTTTTTGGTATATTTAGGATTAAACAAAAAGCATTACGTCATAGCTAGTAGTGATTCATTGAAGTAAATATGGCAGAAATTATGGAGGGATTTTTAGACCATTAATATAAATAGTGCGTGTTCTCAATTCTTGTAATTCCGGCCTAGCATGTTAAAAGCCATATTTTAAAATTTTTTCTGCAATAATTACAAATATTTTAGCAAAGTTAATATTTTTTTGAATGGCTAATCCATGCTGTAAAGGGGTCGTACATAAATAACGCCATGCTTTCTTGGCCGATCTTCCCTGATCTTACAAATAATTACAAAGTTTGGATTCTCTCTAATATGACTTAACAAATTTCCCCCTCTGATGCTTGATGATTTCCAGGTTGCTTCTCACCCTAAAAATCATGTCACTTATTGATCCCATAGCCAAGATGGTTATTTTATGTTTGGATTAAAAATTTAGACTCTTAAGTTATTTTTTATTAGACATTCACATACTGGCTATTACCGATGTTATTAATAAATACGATGTGTAGCAACAAAGTGAAAACTAAGATTAAAGTAAAAAATATTTTTTGGCCAAAAGTTGCACACATTTAAAACTCATGATAATGCTTACTTTTCCAACCAATTCAAAAGCTTGATTGGTGAATTTTGGGTTCGAGTTCGGTTCGGTTTCTTAGCAAATTGTTTCTTAAAGTTTCGAGTTCTTTGCAAAAATAGGTTCGGTTCTGTTCGGGTTCTTGAAACGACATATTGTGAAATTCACATTGAAATACAACACAGTACAGTGTGCAAGAAAAATGAATAATTTAAAAATTTATTTAAAAATATTTCATGTTATATTTAAGAAAAATTATTTCATGTTATATTTAAGAAAAAGAATCTCAGGTGTTGAAACGAAAACGTCTGTCAAGTCTTCATTGTAAACTTTCAATAGTAAGCAAGTGAAAGAAAAAATGAATGGGATTGAATCATGAAATTTGGGTTCTATTTCGGTTCGAGTTCTCATTTAAACTGAATTCGGTTCTGTTCGGGTTCTTGCGAAAAAGAAAATTTTGACGCTTCGGTTCTGGTTCGGTTCTTTCAAACTTGGTTCGGATTTTTTCCCAATCTCTATTATTATTAACTTTCATATGCTTAAATTGATTAATTTTGACCAGACTGCCATTCTTCATGTCATAGCCTACATTTTTATTTTTGGTGCAGTGTAAGTAGTCCGACGTCCTCGACGTTTAAGTAAATAAATAAATTAGTTAATTAATAAATATGATAGTGTAGGTAACGATATGTGCATAGCGTCCTATGAATTATATAATAAATTCGTATGTGAATTATTTGTACCAATTTTTAGCTTTTAGAAAGTGCAGCTGCCTCAATTAGCTGAGTAGCATCTTGAATATCGTAATGAAAACTCAGTCAGATGAACGAACCCCGCTCTTTAGAATATTGTGAACCATTAAAATAGGGCTGCATCTCCCCACAAGGATTTCATCATGATGCATTAGAAAATCTTCAAATGAATTCATTTTTTTTCTATTACTCAACTTAATGATGATATTTTAAGATTTCTAAGTTACCTAATAATACAAAATTAGTGCAATTAATAGCATTTATAAACATCCCATTTACAATTTTGTTAAGGCTACATAAGTTTATAATTTTCCGCAAATTTGCTCAATTAAGGATTTTTCTTTTCTATGATTTGCTATTTTTCTGATCTTTTTACCTTTTAATCTTCGACGAATGTGCTGGTTAGCTCTTTTAGAAGTATCATTTCTATTTGAGAACGTTGGTGGGACTCTTAGAAATAGATTAGCAATTTCATTCGACTTCATACTCGGTACGAAATTTTTCAATCTCTGAAGAAAGCCAGCCTTTTCCTTGGTTACTTTTACAGATTCCCCAATTAGAATGGCCTCTACAACTGCGTCTTTGAAAGTACGTGTGCTCGCAAGATCTTTGTCTTTGCCTTTTTCTTTCTCTTTATTTTTTTCTTCATCTTTCTCTTTACCTTTCTTTTTGTCCTTGTCTTTGTCTCTGTCATTGTCTTCGTCCTTGTCTTTGTCCTTGTCTTCGTCCTTGTCCTTGCCTTTGTCTTTGTCCTTGTCTTTGTCCTTGTCTTTGTCCTCGTCTTTGTCCTTGTCTTTGTCCTTGTCTTTGTCCTTGTCTTTGTCCTTGTCTTTGTCCTTGTCCTTGTCTTTATCCTTGTCCTTGTCTTTATCCTTGTCTTTGCCTTTGTATTTGTGTTTGACTTTGATTTTGTCTTTGCCATTGTCTTTAGCTTTAAGTTTATCTTTATCTATCTCTTTCTCCTTGTCGTTGTCTTTGTCTTCATCTTTGTCTTTGCCTTTGTCTTCATCTTTGTCTTTGCCTTTGTCTTCATCTTTGTCTTTGCCTTTGTCTTCATCTTTGTTTTTGCCTTTGTCTTCATCTTTGTTTTTGCCTTTGTCCTCCGCAGATAATCTCAATTTAAATTCATCCGACCTATACCCAGGGTATGGAATGGTTCGAACCACATCAGGCTGAGTCAAATCATTGTCGTTTTGAGGTCGTTTCTCAATGGATTCTGTTCGCTTCAAGACTTCTGTGGAAAAGCCATTTCCAGATTTCCTCGTTAGAGCAGTATCATTTTTGAAATTTTCTCCCAAAAAATGTTGGAAGGGAAAAATTGGACTTTTATAAAGTTGTTTGAAATCGCCTTGACTATGGCATTCGCACATGACCGAACATTTTGATTGAAGCACTCTTAACTTATCTTCTTTACCTTTCAATCCACTTTCAGCTGTCGTCTGGACTTGCCTTTTTAGCATGCTGCATTGTTTTGGTCCAATTTTTGCTGCAGGCTCTTGTTCATTTTGGATTGTAGATATGCTTTTGTCATGAAGCTGTCTGGTTTGAATCGTGGGGACGGGTTCCGTCATTTTGTCATTGCTTTGTAAGTTTAGAATCGTTGAAGGTTTTGCACTCAATACTTCCTCGGCACACTCGAATGTACGACTCACTTTTTCGTCGCATGGCTGGGATGGGATGCCCTTTAAAGTTTTTAAACCATCATTTTTTAAACTATAGTCGTTCCAGAAGTTTTTCGTTTGTCTGCGACAGATTCTGATGGTGATCTCGTCATTCTCCTCACCATTGACATCGACGTGACGTGTTGTGTCGACGTAGCATTCGTTATCAGAGCATTCAGGATGGTCTTTTAGATATTCACGGCAAACATCAAAATAAGCCAATTGATCGTAGGAATCCATGAATTTTTAATCAGAATTTTTGTTAAAATTTATTATCTGTTGAAGTATTGATCATCCAGCTAGTTAAACCTGCACATGTTATTTACTTATTTGAAATATGGAGCATCATTCTCATAAATCTTCAGGATTTGTGGACTTCTTTACAATTTACCAGCCTACATATTTTTGTAGGATATGAGGTGTAACCAGGAGCTAATCGACGAATCTTTTCGAATTCATTTGTTGTTTTGATTATAATAATTTGCCAAAGTAAACAAAATCAATTGCGTCAGTTGCTTGTATTTTCAAAGGTTCAGTAACGATAGTACACTTTTTTAAGATTTTCACGGATCGATTAATTATCGTGAATTAATGAAACAAAAACAAAAAAAAGAAAGGAAGAAATTTGTTCCTCAGCTTTCAGTCTGGTTCTTTTTATCAGATCTTTATTCCAGCTTTATCGCTCTATTTTCTTCACCTATTACACTTCCTCATCGTGGTTTCAGACTTTTCCCATCGATTCACCCACCCAAAACAAATCCCTTAAATTTTGTATTCTTTTCAGCTTTGACTCAAGAGAAATTCCAAATCATCTCGTGTAGCATCAGTCATGTAACAGATTCTGATCAACTAAACAGACAAGTGAAATTCTTTTCCCAGCATCTTTCTTTAGGTTAGTTGCAACTGGCTATTAGCAACTAGCAACTAACGTCTTCTTCCGTTAGAGCAGTTGAATCTGCAAATTCTTTGAGCCACACCCACAACATATTCCGCCACTAGTACAAACTCGTTCATGTGTTTATTATCACGAAATTAAATGAAATTATAAAAATGGAATGATCATAAAAATGTTTCACTTATTCATCATTGATGTTCGAGAGTTTTAGTCTTAACTCCATTAGCAAGAGAGCCAAAATTTCTATGAAAAATTTCATTATTGATGCTTTGACAAAAGGAGAATTAAGAAAACTATCGATGAGCTAAGTTTTCACATGACTACATTTTCCAGAATTTATTATAATTTCAGATTTCTTCAAAAAGAGGCTACCCCCACATTTATCATTTTTTGTTCGCCATCAGTTTCCGTTGTTTTTGTTAGAAATAATGTTATATTTCTATTAAATAAAAGTTGTTCCTTTGAGAGGGTCTTCACGTTTCGTCAGGCTTAACTTCACTAGCAAGATTCATTCATTTTCTCCAAGTTCCTTTTAGCGGAATGGCATCAATTTACCATCATTCCATGAAAATCATTTTTTTCCTGCAGCTGGGCTTTTACTCCTGGCTACAGGTGGTTTACTTCCAGCAGCTCCATGTGGTTTACTTCCAGCAGCTCCAGGTGGTTTACTTTTTGCAGCAGGCACTTTAGCCTTAGTTGCAGGTGATTTACTTCCAGCATCGCTTTTTTTACTTTTACCTGATGCGGTACTTGCTAAATCAATTATGTCACTTTGAGGTACAGATTCTTTCTTTCCTACATCGCTTTTTTTGCTTTTAGACGCCTTCCTTTCTGCAACACTCTTTTTAGGTTTAGATGTTGATGCTTTCCTTTCTGTTTCGCTTATTTTCTTCTTAGATTCCTGCTTTTCAAGTATTTTACTTATCGCTTCGTTGCAAGGTTTTTTGGTAAGCCTCCAAGTAAAATCGTCCACTCTTGGAAGATAATTGATAAACTGAGGCACATCACAATCTTTATAGTCAATTTCTCCGCATTCACAAACTGGTGCTCCTCGACGTCGGAACCTAATGTGAGGTCTACAATCAGTACTGTGAGCAGGTCCTTTCTTTTCGTATTTTGCGACCCTCTCCCGTTTCTCTTGCTCAAGACTCTTGACACAATTTTCATCTGACGGAGAGGAACACGGTCGAAAGGCAGGTTTGGGGCAGTGTTTAAGACTACCCTCGCAAAGGCACTCGCATACCGACTGGTGATAGTTATTCCTTTGTTTTGCCAGGCAGACACAAATTGGAAGAGAATTAAGACATGAAGGCATATTTTAACCGGTTCACACTGTTAGATAGTGAAATGAAATTTCATGAAATCCTTTCTAGAGGCTTGGTAGCTCTGATTCTTATAAACTTGAATTCATGATTGCAGACTGGGAAGATCCACTTCATTTATTTGAGAATTGATGTTTGAGGAATATTATGATACTTATCCGATGCATCATCCACTGGATGCGTATTTCTTATTCCATTTCCATACATTTAGACGCCGCCTTTAAAATCAGATCCGAAACATCATCCCTTATATTGTTTTATTTTACTTTTATGAAAACAAACCGTAATTGCGTCACATTTCTCAATGGTTAGGAGGGTCTTTTTATGAGCTACTTAGCATTTCCTGCTTTATTTTAGAGTTTCCTTGGACGAGGATTCAAGAGGTTCTAAACTTATCTAAAACGATGCATTTCTTCAAGTAGATCTAGCTGCTTTTAAGCTTATTTCACATTTCCATGTAATTATACCACTGGACCCTCTTTTAGCCGATTTCGATTTTTATGTTCAGTTCACCTTTGATTCTCAGCTTAACTTCAGTTCAGAGAACGACCTCCACGAACAAAATCTGAAATCATTTTAATCTGGTCAGTTCAACTCATTCATGCACTCTCCTGCATCGACATGACATCTGGTGTGCCATTGGATGCATTTAATGCTTCATAGTCGTCACCTGAACATCTTTCTTTCCATTTTCACAATTCACTTTCATCAACTAATCATCTCTCGTCAACAGGACCGCCGACAAAATTTCGGGACCCTAGGTTATGTCAAATTGGTAACGGAAAAGCCAAAAACGTCATGACTGTAATATTTTAAAACCATGGCGGGCCCAAAAAAAAATTGCCTGGTCCTGGGCACTTGCCCTCCTCCTTTTCGGCGGCCCTGTTCGTTACCCGAGGCTTCTGATACTGGGTTTATAATATAATTATTATGATTATTATTATTGTATAAATTATATAACATTGTTATAATTATAATAATCGTCCAAATAGACTAACAATGAACTTTCTGAATATTATATAATAATATTTATTGTTCCAATTATTACTATACTATTATCATTATTATAATTACTCCGTGTCTTAGTGCAAGATTTGCAATAATCACGATGAAAGTGTGATTCACGAAAGTTTTTCGTTTTTTGCATTTTTTATGAACTGTTTCCGTTAAACTGCATCACGCTTCATACATTTACATTCGCCTACACATTCTGTCTTATCTAAAATGTCATCATTCTATCATCACCCCGAGCCATTTCCAGACAAACACTGTTTGCATCCAATGAATGATTTTTTTAATAGATTTTATGTTGCTATATCTTCCGACCATTCTTTTTTACGCCTTTTCGATTTTTCGTTTTTCTCATCATTATCATCATCCGGTTGTTAATATTTTTCCTGTAATCTTGTAATTTCTTCTTTCATTTTCAAATCGATTTGCCTTGCCTTTAATCGGTTGATATATTTTGTATTCTCTTTTGACTTTAATTATCTTTGGTTATTTCAAAAGGCGTTCCAGTATGAAAGCAATTTCTGGCTAAACTTTTCTTTTCTTTTTATTCGCGTTTTTCTGGCGATAATAATAATCCGACGATGGCGCTTGGCGCAATACTTTGTTATAATCTACACCTGACGATGAGCGCTTAGACCTCTTTTGACGCGAAAATTGAAATTTTCTTTTTTTTGGATTATATTTTGAAATTTGTTTGATAGATTTAGATCTTGTGCG
>MPNW01000094.1:167097-207097 GCA_011800805.1 Hirudo medicinalis
CGATTACGTACTTCGGAGATATTAGCGATATATTTCAGTCTGTTTCGGTTTCGAAGTTTCTTGGTTGCCAATAAAGTTTCTGTTCTGTTTTATGAAGTTGGTTTATCCATACAAAGACTCAACAATATTAATGTATAATTATATTTGCATGCACAAAGTTTATAATGTATCGTCGTTGTGACGATCAATTTAAGGACTACAAGACATTTAGGGAGTTTAATGATTTTAAAGACTAATCAATCAACCTTAGGATAAGCCACAGAGATCAGACTTTCATAAGTGTTGTTTATGCTTCCGTAATAGGGCCAATGTTGCATCTTGACTTCTTTCTGCTTAAATTTAGCAAAGCACAGGTACTCATCTTTAGGAGACCAATAGTGTGCTACTCTTGATGACAAGACATCCTCTGTTAGCAAATGATAATGAAGAATGGATAAAAGGGAAATGAGATAAGATAAGACGTTGTCTTCTTAAGATCAGTTGGTGGTTCAAAATGTCATGCAAGATGGTGGAGATCTTATGGCGGTCATAATCATTATTAATTTTACTATCATTTATTACTACTTAAATAAACATTTTAGTATTATTTTTTGTAATATTATGTATTTTGTAGTGAAAATTTAATCTTTATTACCATTATATATTTCATTCCAAGTTTCAGTTAAAATTTAGTCGTCAACTATTTAGGTGCAGGTTGGCCGAATGGATTGCGTTCCTACAGTTGTAAGGTGTCGTGTTCGAAACCCATCCTGCACTGTTGCAAGCGGTGTTATATAAATGAAGTAGATCTACATTTATTTGCCTTTTCAAATATTGAATCTAATAAAGCACCTTCGTACAGCCACTCTGGAACACCATTAATGGTATCCTTTCTGCCGTCGGTGGTGATTCGAGTAGTCTTTTTATTGGTGACGTCGTAGACATAAAGGTCGTTATCCTTCACGTAAGACTGAAATTTCATGTCATTGCCTTCACTTCTCAAAGCTTACAAATTCCACTAATTCACAAGAATCTTAAAGTGAGAAAATGACTTTTGATGAAAAATATAATATTTTTATTTCTCCTGTTTGTTACTGTTTGAATCAAATCCTTAGGTTGATTAATGAAAAAAAAAAGCAAAACTTTTTAAGACTGCGTTGACTTATCAACTTATTATCAGTTTTTTTGTGTACATTTCTAAGAAGTGAATGCTAATTTGCTTTAGTTTGTATTAGAATTACATTGAAAATAATAAATCGTGATTTATAAATGCCTACTATTTTGTTGCCCGTGTTACCCCAGTTTGCATATTGAAGATTTGTCTGGAGTGGAGTAATGGTTCTGCTAAATTTTGAATTGCAAATTCAAGTAACTGACGTTTTTATAGTTTTTAATTTTGTGAAAATTTTTAAAAAGATGAAATCGTGTAAGAAACAAATGAAAACAACTGACTTGTTTGTTAAATTCAGGATTTCATAATCGGCAGAGAAAGAATGTCTCCACAACTGAAAATGTGGATTATTATATAATGCTTCATGATTTTCAATTTAAAATTTTGTTAGCAAAGATACAATTGAATCGTGATATGCTACAAATATTTTAAACTAAATGCGGTATTCAAAGTTCAAGTTTCCATGTGAAGCTTTTCCAAAACAAAAGATACATTGTATTGTTGTCAATACTCTCAATCTATAAAAATCAATGCAAGAGACAATGTAGTGCCCATCTAAAAGGCGCAAAACCACAGGTAGCAATCGGCCGGTTGGGGAACTGCTGCGCGATAAACATATCTTGAACCTCTCTCTGAGGTTGTTTATTATTATTAATGTTGTTTTATATTAATATTATTATTATGAAAAAGTCCTGCATAAAAACTATATCAAACCTTTTTAGGATTGAAACCGAGTAAAACAAATTTTTCATCTGGAGACAAGAAGCGATGGGTTGCTTTCCTGGTTGTCTAAAACGTGAAAATAATAATTAAATAATTAGTTTAATAATATTAAATTTAATATGTTTAATTAATTTAAAATTAATCATTTACGAAATGAAAACATAAAATGAGATTAATTTCCTCTTAATCGAGGCTTTTCAGAATCCCTTGAATCTGACATGGAGTTAATTTTATTTGGATAATGAAGATTTGAAATAAAGTTTATTTGTTTATTTATTAGGTATTTAATAATTGAATCATTATTATTGTTATTAATCGTTTTGTCAAGGTTTCATGAACTGAATGTAATACATCAGAGAATCCATGTGACCACCTCATCTGATACAACTAGCATGCAATTTCCATCTCTCTTTGCATCGCATTTCAAAATATCTTTCGATGAGTCGACGTAAATGAATTCATTTTTATCTGAAATGAATTATCAAATCTTTAATTCAAGTAGTTCTTTTTTAACGAATTATTTTTTTGAATAAAATCTAAATTACCTTTTAACCACTTCGGTTGAAAAGTTTTGGGCTTGTAAAGAGGGTCGAATATATCATCGAACGTAAAATATTTCTTTTCAGCTGAAATAAATTCGATTAATAATTAATTATCTCGATATTTATCCTTCAAAATAATTAGTTAATGCCCATGGTAACCTGATGAACAAATAAATACGATCTGCAGCAAAGTCACTATGACCAATTTGGTCATTGTTTTTCTTCTTCTTGGTCTGAAAATGAATCGAATACAAAAGAAGAATTTCAACTTCAAGGTAAGGCATGAAATATGATTGGCCTTATATTGGGAACCTCATATCTGGAATTATCTCAAGAAGTTGCTTGAAGAGGTGCGCTGTGCCATAAATAACCACGGCAACAGGTGGTAACTATTCTTGATAGCCTTCAATCTCAGATAATTTTTTATAATTTTCTGCAGAATGTGTTAATTAACGCAATTAACTCGGTAATTTTTGTGCAGTTAAAATAATTAAAACGACTATCAACTCGTTAAATTTTATATTTTAATAAATTATTTTATTATATTATAAAATATTTTTCAACTACTTTTGTTTTATAACTCTTTGTTTTTATGTCTTATTAAATCTTTGGCTTCGAGCTTCCAATTGTGCACAACGACCGAATGTACTGTATTGCAATCAAACGTTCGATGGCCACAAGTAGAATAGCATAGCAAAGAAAAAGCCAAACCAATGGAGAAAGGCAAATTTGATGCTACCACTAAAATACTTGCTAAGTGGATTGCCATGAATAGCAGGCCTACAAATGTAGTTACGGATGAAGGACTGCAAGATGTCACATGCGTTGCTGCAAACAATCTATCGAATGCACTTCCATCCGGACTAGCCACAGATACACAGATGTTGATGATTTTTATAAATCTGAGAAATATGAATTAATGAACCACACAATAATAATTCTAAACAACTATTGTGAGCATTTTTTCAAGAATAAAATTGATTTTTGGATAAAAATTAAATATCGGGAAATTATTTGAAAAATAAGATGGTACGATTAATGACATGTTAATCAATATTTATGAAAATTGATCGCGCGATTAATCTATATTAAAAAAATGAATCTGTATGCAACCCATTTTTTTTAAATTTTATTTTTAATTCTCACACAATTTAATCGAGATATTTAATTTTACGAACTTCTTTATTTTAGTGACACTTCGTCTTAAGTAAGTTAATAACTTCTGTGTGAAATTAATTAATTAATTAGTCAGTTAATTGCCAGATGAGGCGGATTTCGTAACTTTATCTCAATATTACTTGCTATCTCAACGTTTGGAGACGCCAGCCAGTACCTGATCTGAAATTGAAAACCACTTTTGGTAACTAATGGAAGGCAGTCAGTCTTAAATCTCTGAGTGGAAATAAGAGAAATAACGTCACCTGCAGCCCATTAAGACATTCACAAGTTCAAGTTATAAACTGGCCTAACAAAACTGTAGTTTTCTTAGTTATATTTTAATAATTATTTGAGATATTTATTAGATAACATAACTAATGTAATAATAATACTAATAATGACACGTTACCCACTCACTTCAGTTGTTCTTGTATTTCCTAAGTTTTCAGAGTATAAACTTCCTAAAATAAAGTTCAATAGGTAAAGATTGATCTTGGTAAAGATCTAAATCCTCGCTAAAAAATCTTCATCTGTTTCTGATTCAACCTCAGTTTCACCACTTAGTTAAATTGACCGGAGTTTCAATTCGATACCTTTTAAGTGCAAAATTTCTTGAAAAGGACATGAATCATCTCAAGATAACTGAGCTGGCTGTTAATAGCAATTATTACTGATTAGGACGAAAATGAAGCGTCATTGTCGTCATCACTACCGGATTTAGGCATGGTCGGGATGTACCACTGCTTAGGGAACTGGCGCAGAGATTTGTGGGCCTCCACCATCACAATGCACAGGTGCCTCCACCTGGGTAAATCCGGCGCTGATCGGCATCATCATCATCATCGGGTTAATAACAGTGGATGTATTTACAGTGGATTGTAGCTAATTAATTGAGTGGCGTAACAACACAGGAGGTGATTAATGAACTCAGATAAAGACAATTTAGATAAAAACTTCGAGCGAACCTGGTAGTGAGTTCGAAGTTTGTTTTCGAAATGCATGAATCGAGATGAATATCGAGATTTCGAGACCATAGATTTTGGGCCATATTAGATCCAAGATTTCCTGATTTTTGAGATAAAGAACGTTTATTGTTTTTATTTTTTTTAAATTCTGGAATTGTTATGAGGGAGAATTTCTCTGCCCTTAAAATACAAACGAAAGTGCTCTTTTTATTCAATTTTATGTTAAAGCCTAATTCAACAATAACTATGGAATTTAAACAAAACTTATCTGTTCCTTTTAATCTTCTGTATATAATATTTAAACAATCCTTCAAAGTGCAAAAATTGCGCGGTGTCGTAAAAGATTAGCTTGCTTTTTTTTACAATTCAGTAACTTCGTTTCATGCTAACATGTTAACTTTATTTGATCAATAAATAAATATTGAGGTTTTGAATTGTAATTGCCAAAATAATAAAAAACGGCATGGTCCTCACCCCCTAAATCCACCATTGGCATCAACGTATCCCGCAGATTTTTATCTGTAGAAAACTTCAAAGTTTGAATTCATTCGACATTGTTGATGAAATATCTTCATATAACTTATTTAAATTTTCATAAAATCTAAAATTTCTTGTAAATTTGCCTTGAACCGGTTAGAATAAATTACTGCACAAATTGCGGAGAAAAAAAGTTCACCACAAATCTTACAAATCAATTTAGGTACAAGATTCCGGAATACAAGTTATTTCTTTTCTAAACTTCTTATCAACCAATATTGTGTTATATTTATAAAATGTAAGCATACGTTGAAATCATTATAGCATGATTTGGAGATATTCTAATTGCTCAAAAATTAATTTCATTCGTTTTTCAATTTTGTAAAAATGTAATTGTTTAATAAACCATAAAATTTATCATAAAATATTAAAGCAAAGCCTCTACGGTAACTTTATTTTTTTAATTAATATACTGATCATATTAATTCCAACTTTAATCAAGTCTCCAACGTTAGACTTGGTGCATTCGGCATATAGGTTTTCTTCGCAAATCTTGATTTTGTCATGAGAGGGCAGTTCTTGAGCTAGGTTTCTTTCGCCTAAGAATTTCACAAGTGTCTAAATTTAATCAAAATGTGGTTCATGTATGCCGTTTCGTGGATCGGATTTCTTGTCCAACTGATAGTGATAACCCTTTCTATAGGTATGCTAAAATGTTATAAAGCAACCTAACGGGGTTTTTAAAATTATTTTTAATGAATTTCAGCCGCTGGATTGTTCTACCTGGCCGAACTGGTTGAAGAATACGCAACCACTTCGGGAAAAATAATAAGATATCTTAATTATGTTAGCTTTTGTTTTGTTTATTTTATTAAGCATTGGATTAACTTGACCATTCTTTTTTAAATTGTAGTTCACATTGTTCATCTTGATTGGCCACTTGCTTTTTGAGGAACTGCCTCTCATGCTGGTTGCCTGTTGCCTTACATCTCATATCCTGTATCACTTGGTTCTGCGGTCATTTCCTTACATTGAGTTGTCTTCACCATGGTTTATTCTTTCAGTTAGTGAGTACCAACATACCATTTAGTAACTTTAAATTCCATCCATTTCATTTCTCGTGATTAACATTTAAAATTACTCTTTCAGTCCTTCTGGTCATCAACCATCTCTTGGCATTTTCACACTTCAGTAAAGTTCCTTATCCATTTCCTGAAGTGAGTGACCCATTCACATGTTCCTTACCTTCTTGACATTTCAAGTTGCATTTTTTTTCATCAATAGATTTTAGGATTTTTTACCATCAACCTCTGGCTTATACCTCTGGCTCTGTTTGTGTCCCTCTCCGCTTGTGACAATGTCCTACCTACTTCAATCGTACCAGAGAACAGATCAGGTATGAAAACTGCAATGTATGTTGCCAGAATGGTGTGAAATCATCCATTTTCATTAGTAACGATTTCTTGGTTATATCTCATGCTGACATTAAATCACCAATGTCATGAAGACATTCTGAATGAACAACTGATCTGTCGTTTATCGATATCAGGATAAAATTTCAGGTGCATCAAACACCATAATTTTTGAGCTATTGTGTCAATATTAAGAATTATACATTTAATGCAAAAGACCTTAACTGGCTTAAAATCTGGCCAATTATTTACAACTCGATCACTAAATCATTACATATTTCATTCCGCATGTTTGTTTGCCAGACAACGACTCTGACATAGTGACCAGTTACTTCAAAAGAAAGGGAAAGAAGTATGGCCTCCTGCACTTCCTAAAAAGTGCCCAGGATTCCATCCTGCCACAGAGGGTCAAGAAATCTTTTTGACGACGTAAAGAAAAGCAGAGTAAATTCGAGAGCTTTACGAAGGTGTTTTATCTTGGTCCTCAAACTTAGAGTTGCTGTTACATTACTGACGTTGAGAGAGCTACGTAGCGGACAAATGCACTTTTCGTTCCCAAGCGACTAACGAGAAGCCCTTCACTTTTATTGATATCTTTATTATTTTGGCAATTTATCTGTGTTTACTGCTTGAAGCAGATTAAATGCTCATAAAAATCAAGTCAAATAAATTTATGTTGAAATAGTTGCAGGGTAAAACAGCATGACATTATAATCTTCCTTCCATTAAACATTGGCACTTCAGCTCTGTGAGAGTTTGACTCAGCTGGCTGTGCTCCCCAAACAGAATAATTTCCTTCTCTGCCTGCAAATTAAAACATAAGTTATCCAAGAATTATGTAAAAGTGGAGAGTGGACAATCTATCTGATAAAAACAATCAAAATGCATCAAAACAATGGATTGCCCACCTTTTCGAGATATTCGTATGCCTTTTTGTAACTTCTAAGAAATAACAGAACCTTTGCATATTTGAGATAATCCAGAACTCGTTTGGGGTGACTGTGCGTGATGTAGGTGCTACAAGCACGGTTAAGAAGTTAGAATTCGAGATGAGGACCACTTCGTCTCGTTCCGAGATTGAGCGGACATGGTGAAACAATGGTACCTGTGGATCTTTATCATCTTTGATCCCATGCTCGGTATTTTATCCCACATGCTCAGTTCGATGCAGGCATCGAAATATACATCTAGGCATTTGTAGATGTAAATACTCTGGGGCTGAAGCTTCTCCGACCATATTGAGAAGAACCTCTTTGAGAGTTCGTACATTCCCTGGGCATCTGTCGATCCAAAGTTGTGGTGCATTGAATTGCTGTGGCTAATGAATGAAGTTCAAAGATTCATCGTTGCTCATACCTCCATTTTCTTTAAGCTTTTGAGCTTCTTTTTCCATCTGAATGCATTTCTTGTGAATGTCACCTTGAAATTCCTTTTCATTTGTTTTCAATCCAATCATTTGGACATCCTGAAAGTCGGACCATAGTTATGAGCAACTTGGTTTATTTACACTTGATAAAAGTAATAATGACGAAACAACATAATTACAATTTCCATATTTGATTGCGATATTAACCCTGTCAATGTCCTTGCAATGCCTGCAACTACATAGGAAGTAATAATTCTCCAGCAACTCCTCTTGTCGTCTTTTTGTCGTGTCGATCTCCTCGATGTAGCTGATTGTCAGCTGCAAATCGTTTACGACACAAATTAGTTTCAAAGTTGAACATTGCCGACCGTAAATCAAAGTGTTCGGACATTGTGCAACAATACTTAACGGTCAGTTTTAAGTTATACTGAAAATTAGCAAATTACCTCATCATTTTTGTTTATGTTTCTGTTGGATCTGAGTATCAGCTTTGTGCCAGAAAAAATTGCAACGCAGTTCGGATCGCAGGAATGATCTAAGATGGATGCACTAAGAGCACGGAATTTGAATTAGTAAATTCATTATCATAATAATATAATATATAGCTCACCCAAGGAACAGGCCAGCTCCGATGGCATTAAGGTCGTCGTCGAGAATAGAAAAGCTGTTGGTTACCATCTGGAAGATTTAAATCTGTAGTTGAGAATTTTATTTGATGCTTTGAATTTTATGTCATTTAATTGACTGAACAATGACAAATTACTTTTAAAAGTAATGATCGTAACAATAAATTGATTTCAAAAGAAAACCTTTCCAAAGGTTACAAGGAGTTCTTTAGGATCTGGTAAAGATGCTAAGTCTTCGAAAAATAATTTTATCTCTGCTGAGAGTTTCATGAAATGACCACATCTCTTTTCATCTTTAATAATATTTTCTCTGTCTGAAAAACATACAAATTAACTAAATTAATGTGCTTGTGTTTAACAAACAAATACATAACACATCAGGGAGTGGTTAAGTGTCTGTTAGTTAGAATGTAAACAACATACTTGACATGAGATCAGCAAATTTTCTTTTTTTGCCAAAAATCTCTTCATTCACATCTTTTCCTTCATCAGACTTCAAAATTTAATAAATACATTAGCCATTGCCAAGTATTAACCAAAGTACTTCATATTGATTATATTTTTGTGCGTTTAACCTAATCTTTAGTCACCTGAAAATACTTGTATAATCTCAATAGAAACAATGCTTCATCACTGATTTCCTTCATTTTTGATGAATTTCCCTGGAGAATTACGCATTCGTGTTTGTGAAGATGAGAGCTGTTTTTCTGCAGAATAAACCAATTCAGCCGCAATTAGTAAAAAGCTCTTATAAAACTTAATCAAAGAAACCTACCTGACAAAAATCGGAGCAGAATTTAAAAACTGAGCAACAACTACATGGCAAAAGTTCGCTTCTAAATGTTTAAAAAAATGTTAATTTGATAATAAAATCTATAAAACGCAATAGTGATTACTCTCTGAAGCATCCATCGCAAAGTCTGTCCCTGTTCTTCCTAGACAAAAGAAATACTTGCGCTTGAAACGTTGAAATAGTAGTCATTGGCTCAAACGATTTCACCGGCTTCATGTTTTAAACTTTTATTAGCAGTAGGATTTTAGGATTTAAAATGTGATTTATGTTATTAGCTTATTGGAGGAATAGATGAAAATCTTGTTTGTTGTGGACTAAATATCGTTCACCATAAATAAATAATTCATTAGTCGTCTTTTAAATAGTCTAATTTTATTTTCGAAAGAAATTATACATTTATTTAAAGACTTTCAAAATATTTTTCACATTTCAAAAATTTTAATTATAAAGGCAATAAAGTCTACTTTCGACTCAATTCTGAATTTAGTGAAACAATTTTCTTGTGTTTTTGCAACGATTCAATTTTCTTACAAATCAACTAAGGTTTTGAATTTTTTCCACATATAATGTATTGAATTAGCCAATCTCAGAGCCTTTTGCGTATTTTTGCTTATTTTGGCTACTAGCAGTAACAGCAGTTACTACTTTTAGTCTAAAAAAGTCTGCGTGTTCTAGTAAACACGAAAAAAAGCGAAAACCACAAAGTTTAAAATAATTAATGAATCAAATGAAATGACTAAACTAAGACCAAGCAATTTCAGAACTTTGTTTCTTTGTCGTTCTTTCCGGTTGAGCCAGCATTTGCTCCAGAAAATGTGACAAAAGATTCATCCTCGCTGCTTTCAGATTGAGTCCTTGGTTTTGTGGAACCATCTTCAGGTTTCATTGAACCCGTTCCAAATCTTCTAACTCCAGCAGAACTCTTTGCCATCTGCGAATGTATGGGTAGGTTTTCCTCTGGAACTTCCCCAAGCGGAGTATGATGAATCTCAAAGTGCGATGCCCTGGAGAATCTTTTCTGTGTGTACTTGGAATGAACTCTCTTGGCAGGAGAGTTTGGCTGGGAATAAAATTGTCCAGGTACTTCCAAATGGTAGGGGGGAACATCCTCCGGTCGAAGTTGGTATGCGGAATATCGATGCTGGATGTTTTGTTTGCTGCAACAAAATTAATTTCAATAACACTGATAACAACAATAAAAATTTATTGGAAAAGCTAAATTCAGATTTCTTTGAACCACATTCAGTTACACATATTCGTTAAAGAAAACAAATGTGAACTGCATTTAAAGAAGCAAAACTTGAAAAAAAATCAGACCTCGTAGCAGGAAAATTAGGATCAAAATTCATTGAAATCGCTCCCTTCAGTCCCGTTCCTGGTCCATAAGCTCCAAGAGAAGGTTTAACAGCATGCGAGAATTTCCTGCTCATTATTGGAACTGAGAACTTTCTGAAGCGCGACGCAGGCACTGGATGGAATTCACAAATGGACTTTCGAAGCTCTCTTTCCACTTCTTCCTCATCCTGCTCCTCAGGAATGTCGTGATACTTGAGGTCTCTGTCGAAGACATACTTGTCTCCCTGCAACATTCATTTGAATCGATTTACTTTTCATATCATTTCAATTTAATCGCTGTGATGCCGTAAGAATCAAGTGATTATGAAGACACTAATTGCTTTTAAAATTAAAGTTACAACGCTTCTACTTACATTGGTTCACACATTGATCAAATGTTTGAAATCAATTTTTCTAAGTTTCGAAGAATAATTTTTGAATATTACAAATCAAAGATGTTTTCGTATTATTTCTTAAGATGTTATAATCATTATTTTTGTTAATCTCACCAGACTTCTCTTGGACATGGCTCTGTACATGTTGACAATATCGCTCCTGCTGATCTCCTCAGCATGCATCCCATATTCGTTGAATGCTTTAATTTATATGGAAATAAATCAAATTACTTTTAATTCATTAGTTCAATCGAATGCAGATTTTGAGGATTTTTATTATAAATACTTTTTAATTCTTGCTCCACCTCCCTGGCAAGATCTTCTTCCAGGTTGCAGACATCTTCGTCAATTGGATAAAAACCCTGACTGAAAAAGGAGAAATATTTTTTAATTACGCAATTTTTTTTATATAATTTATAATCCTGGCTTAAAAGGGGAATTGATTATAACAAATTTAACTATAAGTAAGCTTAACACGCTGCCATCCTAATGACCACCATATAATTTGGACTCGAATCGAATCTGAATAAAATAATAAATAAACGGAAACAGTTACTGCCAAAATTTGATTGTACACACGAATTTCACCTTAAGAAATTATTATAATTAATAATATAATTATTTTTACTTGTCCATTCCTTGCATTGGAAGCCCTTTACTCTTTGATATTTGTCCAAGGGTCGACCTATAACGTCTGAGCATGACAATAGTTAAATTAGGTTGTTGGTTAAGTAATAAAAGTTAATGTCGAACATTTTTTAATTGGGAAAAATAAGTAACCGGAGAATTTATTGATGAGTTTGCAATTCAATATTATTTAGTTATTCTAGTTAATTAACTCAAGAAGCAACTAATGAAACTGCTATAATCATGCAATCATTTTCTACAATTCATTAACTTTCAATATCTAACTTCTGTTATAATTCTGAAGGAAGCGAACAGACTTGAGTGCGATTTCTTTGTAAGTCTCAATAAACTCTTCTTGTCTCGATAAGGTTTTCTTTAAGAGCAACTTTTTCAAGTATTTGTCATCGAAACTGCAACACATCTTGAAGGAGAATATGATAAGACATCGGTTACTCTTATTATGTTGACAATAAAATGAATTAGCATTTAAAACATTGTAAAATAATTGAATCAGGTTTTTTGTTTATTTAAAAAAAATAACTAGCAAGCCTTTATTCTTTCATCCTGGTCCACGATTGCATTGAGAGCTGTCGCCATGTTTTCGAACATCTGTGAATGAAATTTTTTCATTGATGTTGATTTTATTAATATTTTTTTAAATTAAATATTATATTTTTGAATTAAATAATTAATAACTTCATTTGTATTTAATTAATTGTTAAATATTTTATTTGTTAATGATGAAGTCGTATAAAGACTTATCTCTGCAGCAGAATCACTTCAACTAACTTATATCTCGCTATTATCACTAAGTTCATTTTTATATCTACAAGTTAGACGAATTACACGCCTATTACATGTAAAAACATAAAATGAACTAAATTTTTTTTTTTTTCAAAAGTGTATTTGAACAACAACAGGGAAAATGTTGGAGATTTGGACTTTGCCTAGGCTGTGCTTAATAAACCAAGTGAACTAAGAAAATATGAAAATGCAAGAATCTAAGAATTCCATGAATTGAGGACCAACTGCAATCGCAGCAACATTAACATGCTTGCATTTTTTTCTAATTAATAATCAATAATTATTGACACAAAACGATGAATTATTTACTCTTATCTAAGTTGTAAATATTAATCATCAAAGCTCTCATTGTAATTAGTAACTGTAATTATATTAATTAATGTTCTCATTATAACATACAATACAAATCCACATTGATCAACCACTCACCAACGTCTGAAACTCCGCCAACAAAGTTGTGCCACTCTCGTCCTTCCTAACGATCTTGCAAAACTTCACGAGTGGCTTGACAGTGATGCCCTGAATGAAGAAAAAGAGTAATTATTACAAGCTTAATTATCATGGTAAATAATTTCTCTTAGTTGAATCATCATCGTCATCAACTCATGTCAGGTCAGTCGGCTCCAACCTGCACAAAGACAGTGAAGAGAATGACAACGAAGGTCGTCGTAAGGAAGAGATTCTTCTTGTCGCTATCGATTTCAAGTGAGTTGCACAGTGCAAAGCAGACTGCTCCCCTCAGTCCTCCGTACCACTGAACATTTGGGAAGTCATTAGAAGATTACATGGAAGATTAAAATATTTAAAACATTTCTTTAAATTTTTGCTTTGGAGATGAAGGTCTTGGGTTCAAACCCTGAACTTGCCACAGGGTTTTTTACGAGTGTTGAAATTTCGTTGTGTTGTTTTATTTTGTGTGCTGCTGTGGACTTGATTATTCAAGAGACATTAAGTGGAGATATCACTTGAATGAATGTTTGCTAGGGAAAATGAATAAGTGCATCAAGAATAATATTCAAATAATAATAACAAATAACAACTGTTACTATTTAAGATTAAATTAGTTACATCGTGACATATAATTATTTTATTTGAAATTTCGACCATAATGAACTGATCTGCCATCCTGATCTTCGTCTGTCTGTTGAACAAATTCACGAGGAATGTCAAACCAAAGACGCCTGCAATCAAAACTTTCTGCTGACAACCCTTTCACTTTTTATTAATTATAATATAAATTATATTATTATATAATTATGAATAATTTAAATAATTATATAAACATTTCAAGAAACCTTTTCATTATTATTTCACCTGTATTCACAATGTATTGATTAAATTAATTATAAATTAAATTAATAATTAATTATTAATTATTAATATTTATTAACTTAATATTAATTCAATTAATATTAAATAAAATAATAATAACAGTAATAAATAATATTTTAATGTACACCTCATTTTATTGCACAGTAATTACAGATAAGTAACTGTAAATCGTTTTTAAAAGTCACAACTTAATAATTCAATTAAAATTTACTATTTTGTAATAATTTAATTAATGTATTATGTTTGATTAATTATTAATGTAACAATTAAATTATTGTAATTTAATTGAATGAGATTACTTATGATCCTAGCAAAGAGGCAGAGCAGTAGGGCTGAGCAGATGAACCCTGTGTTCCAGACGTGGGCAGTTCTTATCAACTCCAGTCCAAGGAACAGAAATATGATGGAATCATTGCACGAGCTTCCATTTGAATATGTAAACATATATTTAAAATCACGAATAATTATAATCGTAAATAATATAATAATATAAGACTAGAAAATAATAATAAAAATAATATTAGTAATGTAAGACTAGAAAATAATAATAATGATAATATTAGTAATAAAAGCATGAAATACTCAGAATAAATATCAATGTGATCACAATAATTGGAAAACATTTTTCGTAATAAATGTTATTAAATGTAAATAAAATGAAAATTGCAGTCATCTGTTAACAATGTTAAACCGATGACATCTTGACGAAATGACATTACAGATGATTTAAAAGCGATGATTCACCTCAGCATTTTTATGAAATACAAAACAGTCACGTAGGACTTCCGGGAGATGTTCTTGAAGGCGTAATGTGCTTCTATGATTCCACATCCTATCATGCTGTCAAATTACAACGATTTGATATTTTTATATTTTAAACAATAAACTACTTTATATTTATGACAACATAATTTTCAATGCAAAATTAATTAATTTGTTTGTTTTTTAATTTAAAATGTAATAATGTCAAATGTAAATGCGACATAAATACTCACGAGTGTACTCGAAACAAATTTCAGATTACAATGATACTACTTTTCGTGATACAAAAAAAATGATTTTTTTCAAAAATTCAAATTATTTTCAACCCTGTTTGAATAATTTTTGCAATCGACTTCAAATATCTAAAATTCATAAGAAACAACTACCTTATAATTCCTGACCAATGAAAAAGTTCAGCACACAAGTAGGACATGTAAGCCATTACGAGAATGGCTAGAGGTTCGGCCACTGAAAATATGGCAAAATATGGCAAAATTTAATCTTTTTTTGCAATAAATTATTATAATAATAATTATTATTGTTACTGTTATTGTTACTGTTATTATTATTATTATTATTATTATTATTATTATTATTATTATTATTATTATTATTATTATTATTATTATTATTATTATTATTATTATTATTATTATTATTATTGTTATNGTTGTTGTTGTTGTTGTTGTTGTTGTTGTTGTTGTTGTTGTTGTTGTTGTTGTTGTTGTTGTTGTTGTTGTTGTTAGGGTTTGGTGATCTGATTACGTTATGTTTGAATATATTTTGTCAATTTATTGTTTACCTCTCACATGAGAGGTAACCCTGGTTAAAAGGCATGCAGCCATTCCGAATATGATTCCAATCAGGAGACCACCCAAGCTGACTGTGAAGAAGGAGCCTATTCCTGTGAGGACCTTAAAAATAACCTTTTCATAGTAGTAGTAGTAGTAGTAGTAGTAGTAGTAGTAATAATAATAATAATAGTAATAATAATAATAATCAACATCATAACAACAAGAACAACAACAACAATAATAATAATAATAATAATAATGATAATAATAATAACAATAATAATAATAATGATAACCTTTTGATAGTAATAATAATAACAACAACAACAACAATAATAATAATAATAATAGTCAATAATAATTTCATAGTTATGTCAGTTATAACTTAATAAATACGTTAATAATGTTTTATAATTACATCTAAAGTTGAACAATTTCTTCAATGGTAAAATAACTTTTGCTAGAAAGAGCAAAGTCACACGTTGACATATATATAGTAATAAAAATATTAATTAATTATATTAATAGTAATAATAATAATTATTATAACAATTAATTATAACAGCAATAAAAATAATAATATGCCTAGACACTATGAAAAGTAATTATGTGTCCATTTATATAGTGCATTTGTATAAGAATCATGTTTTTAGAATTCTTTAAGATTTGTAATTCATTTTAAAATTTTTATTTTGTTATATTAAAAACTCAATAAAAACCTGGATGTGATTTATTTCTGGAGTAAACATGAAGGCTTCCATCATGTGGTAGATAACAATTGTTACGGCGTCTGCAAAAGTCATTGCGTTATCGTTGTACTACCATTGCCAACGATATTTACAAAATATTGGTCAGTAAGATACCAATTTGATAATTTTATAATTTTATTATTAACAAGGATTATTTTTCATTCGCCATCTTTGGATTAGTAATGTCTCAACCGGGTGTACATAAAGTTTATTAAGTACAATAATATACTCAAAAGATCATCTAAACACAACGGCAAACTATGAGGAGCATTTTAATTATTTATTATAATATAATAAATATTATTGTAATATAATAAATATTATTATAACATAATAGATATTTTAAATGCTTTCATCCAACCGTTAAGGAGTGATTCTCCAAAAACCAGAAAATAAAGAACTTGGTTGACACCGATGTCCTGGAAAATTGCCAACACTGCCACCGGATCCACTGCCACGATGAAGGCGCCGAAGAGAAGATATTCCAGCTGGCTTATTTTTACTGAACCCATGATGCTCGTTTGTCCGAGACCAAACATGGAAAATCCGATGATGAGGAAATTGATGACTGTACCCTATGGAAGCGACATTCAATATCAAAAATGAACCAAATGGAAAGCAAAGTTGGAAGCTTTGTGAAGCCATTAGACACTCAGGTGTGGCATGCAGGATGTCAGGGAGAGAGATTATTTAAGAGAGAATGCATGCACTGCTTGCGTAAGATGTAAGAATTGAACGATATTCAACGTCTGCATAAAACTTCAAGTGTCACTCTCTTTCAAGGGTTTTCATGAGTTTTAAATAAATATCCGATCTATTTTGGGTGATCCATTGATTTGTAAATGTAAGTTAGCTGGTTAAATTCCTTCTACGTAATAATTATAAAAGTCACAATAATAACAACAACAACAATAACAACAACAATAACAATAACAATAATAATAATGACAGTTATAACTAATACTAAATAATAAAAACAATTTTATTTTTCATGAGTAATAAACCAGAAAATAAATTGTGAAGTGCATCGGAAAGTATTGTTTCCAACAAACCACAATGGCGTAGATAAGGATGGTTCCAATGTGGTCTCTAAACGATCGGTCATTAAGTGTGAACGAAGCTTCCAATACGATGCTGTGATTAAAATGAGCTCAATTATTTAATTGTATTTAATTGTAATGAAAAATAAATTTAAACATATTTTCAGAAATGAGAATTTATTCAATTCAGAGATTATTCTTGACTCGTCTCAATCGCAGGCTTTTGTTAAATTTATTTTCTGCTTCATCACATTTGTAAGATAATTAACTAATGTTATGTAACGTGTATTGTACATGTTAATGTAACTAACTGTTAAGTTTGTGTATGAATAATTGTAACTAAATAATTATGACTTACCAACTAATTATAAGTAAATATTTATGACTTACCGGCTAGAATTACATTGAGTTTTAAACCATCCAATAGATTAAATGAGCTCTTATTATTCATATTTTTCTTTTCATTAGGTATTTAATTGCGCAATTGAGTGCTTATATCAGTAGGTCTATGTTATTTTTATTTTAACAAATAAATTTAAATGTATTGATAATTAAATATTAATTAACCGATGGAATTAAAGTATAATTTAATTGTATCAATAATTTGTTCACTAAATATTTATTTATATGCATGTAATAATAAACTATCAATATATTTCCATGGACCACCAACGGAGGCAGAAGGAAGAGAAGAAAAGTTTTCGTTTCCAAGCGAAAGTCTTTAGAAACCCCCCCGTAGCTGGAAAAGAGATTATGGAAATAATCAAATAATGCAAGCAATCCAAAATTATTCAAAATTAATGCTCTTAAAATATAAAAGTCGCGGCATCAAGATTTTGTAAAATAACTGCAAATAATCAATTTATTTCATTTTTAAAAATTACTCAAAACAAAATATACTTTATATTTGTGATGACAATTGCAGTAACATTACTCACTAAAGGATGGCTCCTACAGCAGTGCCAATAATAATCAAAATGCTGAAATGACAAGAAAAATGAATCTTCACGGCAAATCGTTAAATAATAAATTATAAAGCTTAAATAGTAAATTGACATTATTCGGAAATTGAAATTCCTTTAAACAACTCAAACATTTTTTCTTTACCATGACTCGGGTATAATGGATGGAAGATGTGGTACGTGGTGGAAAGCTGGCGAGACAAATCATTATCATGTAAATGTTTATTACAAATTATTGTATTTATTACGTAATTATAACTTCATTTAAAAAAAAACCAGGTAGCTGTTGTAAAATATCTCAAAAACAATGTTCAATTTTCGTTGTTGAAAAATGAAATTGAAAAAAAATAATTATCCAAAAAATATAAGGTTTTCATTCCATAGGCACAGGTGTACCAGTAAGTGGCACAGTATTGAAATTAATTTATTTGCAGGTATTCATATTAATTTTCTTAAAACATTTCAAGATTTTTTTTTAAATTTACCAATCTTCAAAAGACCAGCCAGCAAAACGAAAGCGGAGATCTCCAACATGGGAGAAACATATTTGATGTTCCAACTTGCAAGAGACACTCCAGCATGTCCAGTGTGCGAGTGGTTGGCTCCATTCCCACCATCCTGAGAGCCAAAGGCCAACGGAAAGTGACTCAAAGTCAGAAGAGCAACGACAACAGCAACTACAACGGCTTGATTGCAATCGTGATCCTTCATCTTTCAGATCCTACGCCAAAGTGTTTCGCTGCTTTTAACGTTCTATTAATAACATTGGATTTACTGGTGATGTTATCTTTAATCTATCTTAGCTACGTGAAATTTAAATATTTATGAACTCTTTGGCGTAATAAATTAAACGATGTAAAAATGACAAACACCACTGCAAGAGAACATTACAATGTGAGAGAAACTTTTGAGTGTGTCATCGAAGGACTCTTTGCCTTCAAGAGCCTTCTATCTCAACAAGTCTTTCGTAGCTCAGTATCAACACTTTGTCATAAACATGTTTCAGTAGAGTGTTATGAAGCCATCAACACTTTTAGCTAATTTTACATTTGATGTAAAACCGAATCTAAGGTTTGCTGTTCTAAGGATTTTGATTGCAGGGCCTATGGATTTTGTAATGCTAATTGCAAAATGTTAATTGTAATTAACATGTGTTGTTAATGTGCAAAGCTCAATCTATGTAACGCTACATTTGCCAAAGATAATATTTTATGGGCGTTGAAAGATTGGTGGATGCCGATAACAATTATAGAAATATATAACAATATAGATGTTATTAGGAAAGAGTCAAATATTAAATTGAAAAAGAGAGGATCATATTAACAATGACTTCAAAAGCCAGACTCCCTAAAGATATGATGATGCTCTTGTTGAAACATTCCAATTTGCAGAAGATGTTAACAAAGCTTGATGTTGTCTGCCTTGAAAATTCAAGTATGGAAAAGATATAAGTACTTCAAATATTGTACGAATCTGTTGTCTGTAATGAAAATTCACGGAACATAACAACGTTATTTGGTTATCTGCTGTGAACATTTGCAAAAACTGTTGCTTTTGCAAAACGTAGTTAAAATGTTACACAAATTAAAACAAAACATTATTTTTCACTTATGTATTAGTTTTTGTTCGTTTAAATTTAGGTTTTTGTTGTAATAGGTTATTTTTTATTTGCTGTCGACAAGAATGGGGTGGTAATTGTTTCGACATTATTCTGTTGCTGTCTTTTCCATAGCGCAAAATCAGAAAACCTTTCTTCGGAATTGTCTGCCATTTTTCTAAATTAAGAAAGCAATGACAAGCCACACCAAAATCCATAGAAACTTTTAATAAACTTTAATTTAAACAAAACAACTAATAAACTTGTATGTAAAACAATCTAAGGAAGTTTGAATTTAAACTTACTTAAATAGTGTTGCTTCTATGTAAATAGAGACAGGTAGGCAGCGCCTCAAAACAAATTTACCGGCGGAGGGGGCTTCCACATATTTAGTCTTAGTAATACTCAGAACCGTTGTAATAGTCAGTAATGTTGTAATACTCAGATGTCTATTTATCAGTTTTAGCAAATATTAAATTACGGAAACAATTTAAGTGACAATAAGAATCGATGATGATGTCTGCTAAATTACAGAATAATCTGACTTTTGTTGCCCTGGTTGTATTTGTAATTATCGTCGAATTAATGGCGGACTCCTGTTTTTACGTCTGCAACGATGAAGGTTTCAACAAATACTCTGCTCTTGGCAACTGTTCCTGTCCGGTGAAAGCAACTCGGATCACAACAAGAGAGGTGAGAACTGTTTAGTGTCATTTGTTTGACTTTAAAGCCTCTCGGTTTTTCTAATATTTTATTTGAACAGCTTTATTTTTATAATTATAGTGAATGTTGATTTTATTAAATATTGTTAAGATTAAAGCTTTAAAACAGTTTTATTGCCCAGTAATGGGAGGAACTCTAGCTTTACATGATGAAACATCTTTATGCTGGTGCCATTGATTTTATTGCTTTTCTGACACTTTCATTTAAATAAATAATGGTTTATTGGTTGTCAATTTATTAATCGCAGGTACTCAACACAAGTGGTCTCACAAATCTTCAAAACTGCACTGATTGCAACTGCGAGGAAATTGTTAACACAACATTGTTGGAGGTAATTTAAGAAATAAATTTATTTAATATTTAATAATTATTTAAGAAATAATATTTATTTTGGGGTTATTTAAGAAATAAATTTATTTTGTTTCTAAGTTAAGTTTTTTTTAAATTGTGTTGCTAATGTAATTAGTTTAACTACCATTAATTAACTACCAGTTAATTACTATAACTAGTAAAATCACAAATGACTTTTATCTTGAAATTATTATAAATTTTGATCCAAACTTAATTCTTTGATGTGTCGATAGCAATTTAAGATTCAAATCTTTTCAGAGAAAAGTTTGTGTTTTAATTGATGATGATCTAAATCTAAATGTTCTTTCTTTAAATGAAATGAATAATTCATGATTAATTTGCACATGGAATTAAAAGTTAAGACAAAAAAATGTTTTCTAGCTTTTAATGTGGATGACATTGTGACAATTATTTTAATGTTTTATAAGTTTCATAAATTTTCTTTTGAAAGTAAATTTGGTTCGATGTTTTCATTTCTAATTTGCATTGCTGCATGCCAACATGCAAGATGTTTGCATATGCAAAGATTATATTAACCTTGCATGTTTACATGATTACACTAACCTTTAATGTTTTACGGAGCTGCTAATTTACATTTCTTTACAAAATGCTGATTAAAATTCTATTACAGAACAGAGGAAAGTTAAAAACTGTTGACCTGAACAAACTTTGAAACATTCCATTGCTTGCTCTGCAAATTTTGATTTCAAAATAAAGCTTACCATTAATTCCTAACTTGTTCAAACACATATTACACCTAAAGTAAGAAATGCCTGTCTATTTGTTGTGAATTGTTTGATGATCATAAATTATGATAATTATAAATTGTATGATGAACATAAATTATGATTATTGTAAAATTCCAGCTGCAAATGGAACCCATGAGCCAGAAGAATTTTTTGATGTTTTTTGGTTTTTAAGGATGGCCTATCGAATTTCAAAGCTGTATTTCATTTCATTGGCTCCAACTTTTTCAATTTCCTACATTTTGTTTGAAACTATGCAAATGAATTCACATTAGTTGTTGTATTATTTGTCTTGTTTCTGTAAATTACTGTTTCTGATAATATTTTTATTATTAATATTTATTATTTTTATTTTTAATAAGAAGTTTTAATTTGTTTTGACATGATGCTTTCAAAACTTTACCATATGCTCTCAAGTAACATTATTAGAATTTTTTCCATTACCACTGTTATTATTAGTAATTCTTATCCTTCTTTACATTAAATGTCATTCCTCTTACATCAATTACATTGCTACAAATAATTCCATTGCTCTCTCCTCTCAGGCAGGATACTGCAACTGCATCGAAAACTTCACTTCCTGCCAGCCGAACGTCACCGACAACGAAATGACGACACCGACGTCGTGCTCCAACGACGCTTGTCTGAAAGGAGGCAGTTGCATTCAGACAGGTGTCTCCAACAACACCTGCAACTGCACAGATGGTGAGTTGGACAACTGCAAGGTTTGAGAGTAGATGACACCTGCTTGATTAGTGGGAAATATTGGTGAATATCAACCAGTGTTGTCAATTATTGGTGTTTATTGTTGGCTTGATGATAGTGACTGTAATGATAATGGTAATGATAGTGATAATGATAACAGTAATGATAATGATAATGGCAATAATTAAATATTTGATTAGTATTTAGGAATGAAAATAAATGAGGTTTTAATCCACGGTGATATCATCCCTGTGAATTGCATGCATGAATTCATGTTTGAAAAGCAATTATTATTTTTATTTTTCTTGTTTGTTATTTTTGTTGTTGTTGTTGTTTTTGTTGTGTTGTTATAAAAATGGCAACCTGATATTATTGAACTTGGAAATGATGTTTGTTCTTCCATGGTAATATTATTATTGTAGTAAAAAATATATTGTAATTATTACAATAATAAAACCATTAATATGGCAGTACCATAACATTGCAATAATGTAAATTGGAACTACCAGAAATTGAAATGAACAACTTATTGTCAAAAATTCTGCTGACGACAATATTGCGATCCTAAGATTCAGGTTTTTCCAGCAATAATTGAACCTTGAGTGACTCAGAATGTGTTCAACAGCCTGCCATTTAAAATGTACACATTTAATCTGCTGAGACGTCATATTTCTATTTTTGTGGCTGGCGATCGATGTTCCGATAAATCTGTCTCTTACCTCTGAACTCCTGAGTGACTGTTTCTAATTTTAAACAATTTATTAAGTAATCATTAATTATCATTTAGTTTATTTTATTATTATTATTATTATTTAATTTCAATTACAAATTCCTGAATGTCTTCATTCAGCGAAATAAAATGACTAGTATGAATAGTCATCAATGCGCATTAAAGTTTGTGCAATTATTATTTTTTTTATTTGTTATTATTAATCATTTTTTTGTTGACTAAAAATTTCCGATGGCTCGAGTCGCTCGGCCTAACGAAGAAAAATTATGCTTTTTGTTGCCTCGAGTCGTAGCAACATTATTTCTGTCGTTTATTTTGATTATTTAGTTTTATTTTGATTGTTTATTTTTATTTTGATTGTTTAGTTTTATTTTGATTGTTTAGTTTTATTTTTCCTAATTCTTATTTCGTCCTCAGACTTCAGGTGTGAAAATGCCACGTCAAGGAATGATTCGACCTGCACTGGTGATGGTTGTGGAAATTTCAGTTGCTCCTTATCGTCTCCCTGCCACAACAACGGGACTTGCATCGAAGAGAACTCCACTTGCCTCTGTCCTGATCGATACAATGGTGATATTTGATATTTGATATTTGGTGATAGAGATTATTTGTTGTGTAAATTATTATTATTATCATTATTATTATTGTTATTATTATTATTATTAAAATCATTACTATAATAATTATTAACACAATAATAACGATTATAATTGTTATAATAACATTAGCACAATAATTTATTAATGACTTTATGAATTTTTGACTTTAAAATCTGTGGATATTTAAATCAATTTCTTTGGGGAGGAAAACATCATCTCTTGAAAGAAAAGTTGTTTGAAACTGTTGAGAAAGTACACGTTGAAGATTACTTTTCGTTATTGTTGACAACAAAACTTCGACAAAAGTTGATGAGACTGAGTTCCTTGCACTTGATAATATGATGAATTCATCATCTTTTTAGTCTGCACTTGGATAATTTGGTTTGAATTACCACCCATTGTGAGTCATCCCAGAACTTCTCACACAAGTAACTTTCACTCAATTTCCTGGAATCGAACCATGAATAGCAAGAGCTCGATCAAATTATATTTAGAGCAATTCACAGGAACTTGGTCTTTATCTTGATTTACGTAGGAAGTCTTCAGATCAACTCTTTGATTTTTTTTGTTTTTGTTTTACTGCATAATTAATCTCGTCGATTGTTGGGTAATCAAAGAAAAATTAATCTTTCAATGTCACAAACACTGCATTACTGATAAAAATTAATTATTACTATGGATAATAAAATTAATTAATTATTATTGGTCCTTGTATTGAAATATGCAAATGGTATGTAACTTGAAGTCCCAGTCAACAATCAATTAGGAATGAGCATTTATAAAATATTATAATAAAATATTATAAATATACTTGCAAGCTCCTCTGCTAACCAGTCTTTATGGTGCTATTGAGGAATAAATTCATTCCCTATTGAATTCATGAGGGCAACATTTTCAGCGAAGGGTTTTCGACCAATTTGTACAACAACAATGTTTTAATTTGCAAACATTCAAACTCAAAATATACTTTATTGTGGACTCATTATTTTGTCGATAACATTCTTAAATACGAGCAGACGACAAAGATTAAATGCATTCATTTTTCGAAACAGGGACCCGATGCGAGTACGACATGTGCTCGACATGCACCTTGAACGAAACTTGTTCCTTCGATTCTATTTCTCGAGTGGTTCAATGTGCAAGTTTGTATCTTCACAATTCTTGACCACGTTTGCATAGTTTGTGCCTTTGTATTGTTTTTTTGTGTTTAATAAGTTTTTTCGGATTGTTTTACTGAATTGCTTTAGATCTGGGAATGAGGAAGGTAGTCTTAAATTGTATGCAGCAAAACATTGCCATCATAAACTTAACTGGCCACAAAACTTTTATAGTCATTGTTGTTGTTGCTGTTGTTGTTATTGCAATACAATTATTTAAATTTATTTCAAGCTTTTGATTCAACTCTAATAGTTGACGGGATGTTATTATGTTTCATCCTGTTGAACTACTTTCGTCAACCACTTTGATTGATTTGGCAATTTATTTTTAACATGATTTGCTAGTTTGGTTTTGTTGAATTAACAGTTCATTTTAAATATCTGCCGTTTTAAACATCCAAAGACCTGACTTTATCGAGCCCTCCTCCTTCGACGACAAAAACCGAGCAAACGACAAAAACCGAGCAAACGACAAAAACCGAGCAAACGACAAAAACCGAGCAAACGACAAAAACCGAGCAGACGACCGAGCCAGTGGCAGCGACAACAAATAAACCTCCCTCGAAACCAACAACACAAATTACAACAGCACGTCCAGCAGCTCCCACTCTCGACCCTGCAGGCGTCAGTACAATGACAACTCGTGAGGATCACTCAGTTCCGGTAAGTTGTTAATGTAAACTCGTACAATTTATTTACTTATTCTCATTCCCCCTTGCTCGGACATTTTGTTCGTCGGCCATTCATAAAATACATTTTACAAGACCAGTTTGACCGGTTTGTGATGCAAAATAACAACAATTAATTCTTGAAATTCTAATTTCAGTTTCTTGTTTTTATTGCAATGAAAGCATGTGTTTGTTTGTTTGCTTGTTTGCAGACTTTGCATGTCTTTCTTTGTCTTTAAATATTCATGCCTCTGATTGAGTTGAATGCTGCTGGATATTTAGAATAATGAAAGTAATCATTTAAAAACTAGGCTTTATGGCCAATTAGCATGAAATAAAATAAATTGTTGTATAGAAATTAAAAATGTGATTATAATAACAATAGTTATTATAATTAATATTTATTATATTATTTATTATTTCAGAGCCCCCTTCCACCTAGTGAGGTGAGACAACTCTCTAATTGTCTTGGTCGAATCAAAACTTCATGCATCACATTGCCTAATGAAAGTTTTGCACGTAAACATTATTTGGCGGATGCAGTGTTAATGGCTTCTGTTGTCTCACGCAAAATATTTGAAATCAAACTTCAAATTGAAAACATTGGAAAATTGGATCGATTCAAATTGAAAAGGAATTTAAGTCATTTTTCCATTCGCTCCAGTTCAACACGAGGGCGCTCGCCATTGGACTCGGCGTTGGTCTCGCCGGCCTCGTCTTGATTGCCGCAGGTTCGTCGAGGGACGTGTTTTTTTAAACCGATTAATCGATTATTAATCAATTATTAATCAATAATAAAACAATGACTTTTCAATGACCAACATCCCGACCGTGCGACTAAACTCCAGAGTTAAGTGGGCTTCTAAATTTTTAAATCCGGGGTCATGATTTCACGATTCCAATCATTTATAATATTTAAATTATTTATAATATTTATGATATTTGCTTCAGGATTCATTCATAATATTCTTCAGTAGTATTTTATTAAATAAATTGGGCAACAAAACTCTTCAGCCATTGCAGTGGCATTGATCTACCTGAAGAAATCTCGAGCGACGAGCGGGAAGTACAAGCCGAGCAGGGAGGAGAAGCAGGGATCCAACATCTACTTCAACGTCCTCGCCCTCCCCCCGAGGAGAGACTCATCTGACCGGCCGAGCCGAGTTTTCGCTCGGGTCCTTGCCGGTCTTTGTTTTGATTGTGAAGTTCTATCGATTGTTCCTCAATGTTTGAGAAGCAACTCGACAGTTGTGAACTGTGAACATTGTGTTTCATTGGTCATCTTTTATTTTGAATTCAAGTTTTTTTTTTTTTACTGATAAACCACAAAATCGAGATTTCTGCTTTATTTTGCAACTTATGATTTGCATTGCGAAAGTTTGCGTGAAAATGTGAAACTCTGTTTTACTTTGAAATCGACGAGCTTTGAGGCGAGTTTCAATCTGCATGGTTGATTGCAAGTTTATTCCCTCATTTTCCACTCATTTGAATTATTATTATTATTATTATTATTATTATTATTATTATTATTATTATTATTATTATTATTGCCATTAATCGAGTTCATACAACGTGTCTTATTGAGATGTCTATGCAAGTCAGGAATGTTTTTTTGTCTTTGGACTTGTAATTCGAAGTTTTCCAACATTCTTGTTTATGTGGGTTGTTGGTACTTTTCGAATCCCGAGTTTTTACTTGCAGAGCTTGCCTGTATCATTCTTTTCACTGTTGTATTTATGTCATTATTATATTTATTTCACTAATATTTAAATTTAAATAATATTTAAAAATATTTAAATTTAATATTAATATTTAATTTAATATTTAAAATAATATTTAAATAATATTTAAAAATATTTAAATTTAAAGTTTAAATTAGTGTTTAATTGACTTCTTTGATTTCACTTTTTAAACGTATTTCATTATTATTTGAATGTTCAATCAAGCTTTTTATGGAGAATTGTTCGTGAAATCGTAAATATCGAATTGATTAGATTAATTGTTGAAATTAGGGAATCAAATGTTGGCACGAGTGTCTGCATGTTGCATTAAATTTTTGCATGTTGCATTAAATTTTTGCATTGTTGCATTAAATTTTTGCATGTTGCATTAAATTTTTGCATTGTTGCATGTAATACTCCGCTAGTCTCAAAGTTATTCATCGATTTTATTTTGCTAAAAAGCCTTTTAAAAAATCATTTCCTTAGGATCTGTCCGTTGGTGGGAAAATTGTGTGTTAAGCATTAATGGAAATTATTTTTTCTCAAATTCTTATAACCACCAACTTAAACTGCTTAAACTTATTTATGCCCTCCTAATTCTTCCAATGTTTTTATCATGAAATTATTCATTCACAAAAAGACCATAATTTGCTAAATTTATGTAAATTTTGGAAAGATTGGTCGGAAGGTTTCCTTAAAAATATCTGAGATGACACCTGGACGACTCTGCATGTAAAATACACCTGGAACTCACGGGGAACTGTTGGAAATTGTGAGAAATAGATCATCCTGCGATCACTTTGTTGCTCAGCCGTTTGTTAGGCTGAAAACCGGTGGCGTGTCTCAAAATCGATGTGATTGACTTGTATCACGTAGCTAAATTAGAACAAAAACCAGGAGTGGTTCATCAAGTAGTTCAAATTTGAAGCTGAACTCGTCGTTGTTATTGCTGGTCTGGTTTTGCTGGATCTTGGTGATAAATCTGAGCTGAATTAGAAATTCCACAAACGTTCTCCAAGGTAGGTTGTCTGACATAACGAGTTGTGATTTGTTCAACGCTAGGAATGGATCTTAACAAACTTCCGTGGAACAGACTTTATTGATAAAATGTTGTAAAATGAATTTATATTGCAGAATTTTAAATTCTTTAATTGAAATGTTGTGAAGATTAGCTTACGAAAGCTATTTGAGAGTTTTTATTAAATGTTTGTTCGTTAGGTGCCGACTGTTGGCGTTTTAATGATTCTAGAAAAGTGTTTGAGATTCGAGAGACTGCACGACATTTTCAGTGTTTTTCAAGCTATTACGTCCAACTCCAATAAATGACTTCATCCAATTATCCTCGTAATTCTGTCGACGAAGTAATGGCTTGCAGTTTGGCGTTTTCTTAAAAGTGAGTCATAAAACACACTTTAGTGGTTAATCGCGTCCTATCGTAAAATCAGCAGTCATTCAATGCGATAGTGTTGATGTTGTTGACAAATGCCGAAATGATAATAACTCTCAAACCTTGGGTGGTTCGCAACAAAATATTTAAACTATCCAAATAATAACTGACAATATATCGAGTCAACAATATCGAGGAAGTAAAGGCAAAATAATAACAAATCAACAACAATAACAACTCTGTGACAAGCAGACGACTACGTGACTGGTAAGTCATTCAGGACGTCGACAAACGTGACATTTGAAATCTGACTAAACGTAATCAATCAAGTAGTTTTCCGTTAATTATTTTCTGTAAGCAATTGATGAATCTCCAATTTAAAGAAATTACAGAATGAGATTCAAAGCTCTTTCTTTTTGCTCGGCAATTGTTTTCAGAAATTGCCGCTCAGTTTCTCGACGTTTCCTTGTTAATGAAAATTATTTAATTAATTGTTGTCAATTATTTCGAAAACAGATTTTTCTGATGACAAACACATGTGCGTGGTGCTTATTTTGTTTACGTCCGTCGTAACCAGTTGATTTGTTGACAAGCCAGCCTTACTTAGGTTTATTTCCAACGAGATCGCCCGATTTATAAATATATATTTATATATATATTGCATTCAGCTTCATTTTTAACTTTCGGTTTGGTTTGATGATGATGATGATGACGACGACGATGACAATGATGATGATGATGACAATGATGATGATGATATCAATAATGGATCAATTAATAATTAAATGACTGCAACACATCTTTAGATCATTGCGATTACAATTCATTCCCAATGCATCATCATGCACTGAGTCACTTGTGATTAAATCTATGACATCAATCACACTCACAAAAATTATTAACACAACCATAAGAATAATAACAGTAAAAAATTATAAAAAATTATTGTTTATTATAATAATAATAAGAATATTATTATTATTAAGAATATTATTATTATTATTATCAGTATTGTTATTACTAACACTAATTAATTAACGTGTTTCCGATGTTTTCATCCGTTTCAAAGTTACGTGTGACTGGACTGACACATTACAAAACGTGATTGTAATATTGGAAATTATTTAAAATCTCTATAATTTCTTATTTTCCCTCCTAAACCACGATGTTTATTTGCAAGCATTTTCTGCTGAATGAAATTTACAAACAGCAACAAACCACTTCGACGACCTCACTCAAAGCTAAGAGGTTAAGTCGAACATCGAGTGCACTTCGAAAAATGAAAATGTGAAGATATTTTTAATTAAAAATGTCTTGATTATCAACGAATATAAACATTTAACCTTTCAATAATTCCCAAATAAACTTTAGCAAATGCTTGAGAATGGACGAATCACAATTAATAAATTTACATTTGAATAATTCCACTTAATTCGTCCGTCAAAAGTCTTAAGGACTGATAATTCTTTTTATTCTAAGAATCCTAAGAATTCTTTTTATTCTGAGATATTTCGTCCCTAAAAATATTTCAACATTCCAGATTTATTCGTGATTATTACAATTATTATTTATGACGGCATCTAGTTAAATTATTCAAATCCAAGAGACAAATTTGGTTGTCAAGGGGAACCCGAAAGACGAAACCAAAACGAAGGGTTTTAGCCCCAAGCCCTGAGAAGCTATCGCTCAATAACGACATTCCAGTGTGCAAGAACTCTTGAATATTACCAGTTTATGAAATGACATCGAAAATGGAATTGAGAAAGTTTAATTCGTGGGGATTATTACTTCTTGAGGGCTTAAAATCGTTTTTGCTGATGACAGCCTTTTTGTGTAGTTTTTGGACATGCAATGCTTCGATTACTCTCACTTTTTTATCGCAAAGCAACATTAATTTCATTTAATCTGCACTTACTGTAATTTTAACTACTTAATTAGTAATTAATTAATTAAATTGAGTCCACTCAAATGAGCCCCAGCAAGGTCAAAGGCCATTTGCTTGTTGAACTTTGTTGGCGAATGACCTTGAGACTGAAGTGGTGAAAACCTTTTATTTGAATAATTTAACGGGATCAGGGAATCAGCGCTGCTGAATAAATTTTATAATAAATTTTGTTTTTCATAATTCGCATTTTTTATAATAAATTTTGTTTTTCATAATTCGCATTTTTTATTCAATTTTTATGTCAACCACTTTTGACGGGAAAAAACGCGAATTTATTGCCAGTGGGGATTTTGAATCAAAATAAAGAAAATAATAATAATAATAATAATAAAATAATAATAACAATAATAACTTTCATAATTTATTGAAACATTAACAGCAACGACAACAACAACAACAATACTAATAATAAAATAACAATATTAATAATAATAATAGAAATAGTCGTAAGTATAATAATGAGGTTAATAATAACAGTATTAGTAGTAACATACAATAACAACAATAATAATCACAATTAGTAAGTACTAATTGTTAATCGGCAGATCCATGGTTAATAACAACATTACATTGTAATAACAATGTACAATAATAATGTAATAATGTAATGGTAATGATGTAATAATGTAATAGTAATGATGACCTCAAGAAGCGGGACAATAACTTTACTGAACTTGTTATGTTTTGTCTTTAATTGAGGACGAACGAAACAAAATGACGACGACTCCATTCTTGAAGATCTTATTATCGTTAAGTAATATTATCATTTCACGAATTAAACACGTGAATGACTGCCACCTTTCTTTCACTAACAATATTAATAATAGAAATAATAATAATAATAATAATAATAATAATAGTAACAACAATATTAATATTAATAATAGCAATAATGATGATAACAATAATAATAACATCAACGGTTGGAAATTGTGAGACAAATGAGCAAGCGCATCGTGAAGGTGATTGGTATGCAATCATGACCTAATATTAATAGGGGCTATTTATACATTATCAATGCCATTGTGCTGTTATTTTGATTATTACTTTTTCATTTTATTACGTCGTGTATTTTATTCCGACAAAGTAAAATTAAAATAATAATGTAATAACCATGCACATTATTATAATAATTATATTATAAATATATTATAATTATAATATAATTATAATTTGTCTGCAAATAATTTATTTGCATTAAATTTGTATAAATTATTACATTTCGGTTGTAACAGTCGTGAAGGTTGTAACTCCTTACAAGAATAACGTGCCAATTATTCATCATTTAATAATTTATTACTTAAAAACATAAATTCTCCAAGTTCTACTTTAGTTGTAATCTAGTTGTTCAATCAATTATTAAGTTGTTGGAATCAAAATAGCTTTGTCTTAATCATGCTTTCGAAAGCAGGGTGCTTAATTTGCTTCAAGGAAACTCCCTACGGTTTTTTCAAGAAAGTGCTCCAAATAATCGTCGAGTATTATTATTGTAATATCATTAGCCGATATTATTTGATTCTTGATAATTACATCTAATTATAGAGAAATATTGTTACTTTAATTTCTCCAGTAACATTACTTCCTTATCATTCGTGATTCGTGATTCGTGATTGGAATGATCAAGGTTGATCATAGTAGAATATTGCTGCATGAATAGATGAATTGGTGAATAGAAATATTCATGAATATTCATGAGCCCATGTTATGACTGGATTCGTGACGTGTGACTTTCTTTGGCGTTGCTTTGATTCAGTGGAATTACAATTCCGCTGGGTGGTTTCCTGTTCCGTTTGAATAATGATGATAATGATGATGATGAAGATGATGATGATGAAGATGTTGATGATAATAATAATAACAGAACAATAATAACAGTAATAATAATAATAACAATAATAGTAATAATAATAATAATAACCGCAATAATAGTAATATTAATATTAATAACCAATTGTGAGAAACCACTCAAAATATCCGGCAAGAATTAATACCTTATTGTAATTAACAAGCTACAAATAAGACGTAAAAATTATCTGTAATATAATTGCAGTACCAAGAATTATCATCATCATAGTCGTCATCGTTATCGTCATCGTCATCATCGTCGTCGTCGTCGGCATCAGCTGACTAATTTCATGCTCAGCATCAAGACATCGTCATCAGCGGACATTAATGACAATGCGAGGATAAAAAATGTGACCGCCAAAAATAATAAGCAGTTGTAATTTGTAATGTAATATTCATTTTAAAGAAAATTAATAATTGCTTATTGTTATTATTATTACTAACAACGTTAATCTCGATCTGTCTGTTTTCTAATTAGGTTAGCGTAACCTTATTCGTATTAAAAAGTTTATTATGTTACAAGGTTATAAGGTTAAATGGTTGATAGGGCAAATCCATTAATATTTATATTTATTTGTAATAAGTATTTTGATTATTCTGTTATAATGTTATGGCTAATAGAACTATTATTCTTCTGAGGCTCGCAAATAAAATAATTTCAAATAATTTTAAATCTTTTTTTTTAATCACTGCAGACGTTAATTTTATTTCGGTTAAAAAATCAACTTTGAACTTTGTCACTTTTGAAATGGATCGTCAAATTGAGATTTATTCAAGGCATTCATTAACAGCTTCTATATATAGCTATAAATATAAACACCAACAACAACAGCAACAACAATAATAATAATAATAATAATAGTAGTAATAATAATAATAACAATAACAATAATAATAATAATAATAACAGTATTAATAACAATAATAATAATGTTGTTGTTGTTGTTGTTGATGATGATGATGATGATGATGATGATGATGATGATGACGATGACGGTGATGATGATGATGATGATGGTGACGATGACGATGATGATGATATTAGTGTCACTCTGGTAAACAAGACACCTTTGTGGCCTCTAGCTTGTTGCGCCACAAAAACGACATTGTTCATTATTTGGTGTGTTGGGCAAGCAACTGGACTGCTGTATGTGCACATTAGGTGATTAGTTGATTTATTATGCATATTTATTAATTAATTAATTACAACGAAACAAACTTGAAACGTGAGCAATGAGCAACAACAAAATATACAACATCAAACGTCAACATTCGTTGGTGCCAAAAAGAAGATAAACATGCTGAAGAGTCCCGAGGTGACAATGGAGTTGTTGATTTATAGAATGATCACCAATCACCAGATAATGCAGTTCAAGAAGTCGTTGCAAACAGCTTTGAAATTGTCGAATTTCAACAATGTTTTTTTTGTTGCCGTGTTGTTGTCTCGGTTGTTGAGGAATTGTTGCAACTGTATATGAATTGTTGCATTTGTTGAGGTTGTTGCATTTGTTGTAATTTGAAAACAAGGCGAAGCAAATCTTTTGAAGCATTAAAAACAGAAGAAGAGGTTGAAAGACACGCAGTTGTTTACATCTGTAAAAAGATTTTCTGGCGCAACTGAGGATTTCCATGCACCGTGCATTTTCATTCACTATTGTATATCATTGATGCATCATGCACCGTGTTTGTATGTAATCGCCAGGATATAATGCAGTGTTTTCAATCGACATTGTTTCACTTTCAGCCATGTTTTGCTGCTTTCAGTCATCTTTCTGGCAGTTTTTCAGCAAAACTTAGCGTCGATTTTCGAGGTCAACAATTTGACGAATTAATCACCAAAAGTCGAGTGATTGCAGGTTAAATTAACGAACGATCAAATGATCCATCAACTTTGACGAGTCGATCACATAGCGAATTGCGGTGAATTGTGAATTAACTCATCGACAAAAAAGATTCGAATGAAGCAGAAGATAATCTAAATTCATGTTCCTCATTGAATTCATTCACCTTTGTCGTTTGAGGAAATTATCGGGAAAACCCGAATAGTTCAACTTCAGCATTTTCTGTCATCGAAATCCAAAGAATCGCAACTCATTTCGATTTACCGCCCAATCGCATTCGTGCATGCGTTCGTCTGGGAATATAAAAGTGCCGAAAATGGGCGCAAAGATTGAAAACGAAGGAAAATTCGTGCGGCGATGGTGTTAAATATTAACTCTGACACCAAACTCTGTTGACTGTTGCGCTATTTCATCGATATATCATCGATATATTTCACCGATATATCATCGATATATTTTATCGAAATCGACGTCCGCTCTCCATGAGATGTAGATATTCTTCCAACGACATGGAGAGACAGATTCCAAGGACAATTGCGTTGTGTTTCCATTTCTTTGTGCTGCTCCAACAAATATCAGGTGATTAGTTTATTTGTTTATAAAACAATCATCACTACTTACGCAGGTGGGCACTACGGCGAGGAATATGGCATAAGTCAATCGTTGTATTCATTAAAGTAATTATTTATTATTATTATTATTATTATTATTATTATTATTATTATTGTTATTATTATTAATATTTGGTTAATTTAATACTTGCATTTACGTCATTTTATAGATGGTTTTTTTACATTACAAGTTTTTTCGAATCGAACGACTTGAACTGCTTCTATTTTCGTCTCTCTTCATTTGTTTCCTTATTTTCTCCTTTCAATGTGGATTTTTTTCGACTCTTTCGGCCTCATTGAAATGCAGATTTGAAGATTTCAAATTTTGTTACATTCTGCTCTTTACTTGTCACTAGCGAGTGCCTCTCTGATTCCAACTGACTTAATGCATGGATGCTTTTCTCATGCTAGTTATTCATTCTTATAATTCATTCCGTGCATTAGTAATTCATTCTCCACTCGTAATTTTCTCAGACTCCCTAGCCAGTAGAGAGTGTTTAATTCAAATCGGTTATTCTCTCAATTATATTTTATTCTGTCTTCAATCTTCTCGTGCATGCTGCTTAACCAGTTCCAACCGTCTACCTTCATCTATCATCATCATCAACATCATCATCATCATCATCATCATCGCCATCATCATCATTATCCAGTCACCACATGCAGTCGTCATCGTCATCAACCCAATGATGATCTCAACGTTCACCAAAGGGATGCATGCCTCCAATTAAACTGCGAGAAACCATCGGAAACCTTGACATCGATTTACCTGTCTCGAGCCAGTGCGTTCTGAGGCAGGTCTTGTTTCTCCATCATCATTATCACAACCTCCACCTCCAAATGTGATGTCACCACATTGTGATGTCATGGTTATCTAGACCTCTTCTTCAACATACTCACCATCAATATCGCCAAGCAAACTACACAGTTACAGTACCAGTAACGGCACATCATCATCATCATCATCATCACTTTCGTATTCACTCAACCTTAAATCAGTTGGTGATCCTACCTCCAATTTCAGTCTCTTTCAGTGCTAACCCAGCGTCGAACCTCAGACCTCCCTGTCTGCTTGGATTTATGCTCTCCATGATGATGGTGATGATGATTTTAATGACGGAGGTGATGATGGTGATGATGAAGGTGATGATAATGGTATTGAAGGTGGTGATAATGATTGTAATGGTGGAGGTGATGCTGTAAAAATCATCGATCGATTCTTACTTTGTGCCATTGAACTATTGAACTACTGGAATGTTTTACTGGTTGATTTCGACTTGAACCTTGTAGCAAGTCTGCAAGGATACGTTGTTATTGTGTGATATATAATGTCTTATTGCATATTATTATTGTTATTATTATTGTTATTATTATTATTGTTGTTGTTGTTGTTGACGCTGTAGTTTTAGATGATAACATTATGGTTATTGCAGTCCTAACGCGAGCAAAGGTAATGTTATGATGACCCTCATAAACAACCTGCCATGGTTAAATACAAATTATTAGTGATTAATTTGTTTATTTATAAATTTCATTTATAACTTTTAATTGAATTTAACGCCAATTAATTATTAAAAGAAACGTTTTAAATTATTTCATCACTAAATTGTTCTGTGAGAACCACCCAAGTACAAACAAGGGCATCACTTCCTGAACTTTTCCCGCTATTTTATTTCCGTCTGCTTCATTCGATCCTCCTTTTGTTGGCCATGAAATGTTTTGAAAACCCATAACATATGATTTCATTGTTATTTTTTCTTTGACCTTTTAAAATATACTTTGATTGTTATTATTATTATTATTATTATTATATTTCATTGTTAAGCAAATTAGGCGCATTCAAATGCATGTGCAGTTGTAAAGACAAACAATTGAATTCTTGCATACTATTACATGCATATAAACAGTTACATTCATACAATCAGTTACATTCATACAAACAGTTACATTCATACAAACAGTTACATTAATACAAAGAGTTACATTCATACAAACAGTTACATTAATACAAAGAGTTACATTCATACAAACAGTTACATTAATACAATGAGTTACATTCATACAAACAGTTACATTTATACAAACAGTTACATTTACACACAAGTGCATTCATGCATGCAACTGCATTTGTGTATCTCAACATTGGTTCCTCTCCCTTCATGAATCCTTCTTCCCCCTGGTGGAACCCGATGAAACCTCAAACATCGCTTTTGTTTGCTTTGCTGGCCTTTTCAATGACTGGTCACTTTTCGGGTCTGTTTCAGATCATCATCATAGTCATCGTCATCATCATCATCACAGTCGTCGTCATCATCACCATCACCATGGATGTGATTTGGTCCAGATATCAATTAAGTGCCGACTAATGAGGGTTGCAGGAGATAGCAGACTTCCTCCTCACTGATAAGAACTCCACTCCGTCCAGGGATTCTACTGACCAACCTCTGTTCTGTTTAATGATGAAGGCGTGGTGATGATGAATTGATGATGGTGATGATGATGGTGATGAAGGCATGGTGATGATGTTGATGGTACTGGTGATGAGCTTCTTGGCGATCTTAAAAGCAGTAAACACAACACTTTGGCTGTTTATAGAAAAGGTGACGTTGTTGACGAAGAAGGTGATGATGATGATGATGATGATGATTTGGCGATGATGAAGAAGAAAACCATCTTCTTTATGATGGTTATGATGAATATCTTTTGTGGCGATCAAAACGGCGATGAACTCTGAAAAGAACGTTGACTCAGCACTTGTTTGTCAGTGCAACCAATTCTTGACACTCTGAGCTTGCACAAGCACCTTTTCAAAGTTAAAACTCTCGATTTGCAAATAATCATTTGTAAATAATTTGTTTCATTGTAATTACAAAACTAATGATGGTCATAATTTCAAGTGGTAATTATTGGAAATTATTCATTACATCACGACAAGGTTTGTGGCATTTCATTTTCTGACTGCTTACTTTTGCTTTGTTGCTGTGTTTGCTTTTTGATTTTGCTTACTTTTCGTGTTGTTGTTGTTGTTGTTGTGCATCTGCATCATCCGACGAGGGGTTGTTAATATAATTGATATATCATATTTATATATATATAGTGCTGTTAATGTGATGATAATTAGCGAATAACATGATGTTGTTTCTAATTAATTAAGTAATTTTAATAATCAATGATTAATTTATTATTAAATTATTAAATTGAATGTAATTAATAAATAATAACAACAATAAGATAATAATAATAATAATGAATTTCTTATAATTACTAATAATAAGTCAATAATTCCCTCAAACGTTGTCATAGGCTCACGGCTTATCTTTCGCTCGTCTTGATCATCATAGAACTTGTCATCACTTTGTTTATCATCTCTCTGATAACTCAGGCAATACGATGCCCGAACCTATAATATACCATCATAATTACATACAATTGCAAACAATATCTCATTCATACATACACGCCCATGCACGTTGTCGTCGATCCTGATAATGATAATAATAATAATAATGATAATAACAACAATAATGATAATAATAATGATTCATGAATAACATCAGCAGTAATTATTCAATGACGTCAGTAATAATTAGGATGGCAAATTAATAGTAATTCATCAAGCTGTGGTGATGATGATGATGATGATGATGATGACGATGATGATGATGATGATAATGATGATGATGACCTCAGGTTTTTTGAGGAGGTCGAAAATGTGTTGCTTCTTTTCTTTTTTCATCTGGAAATAAACAACACCATATTTATTGTAAATTGATCACAACAACGACAACATCAACAACAACAGCATCAGCAACAACAACAACATCAACATCAGCAACTACAACATCAACACTGAGGCAACAACAACAACATCAACATCAGCAACAACAACAACAACAGCAACAATAGCTCGAATTGCAGTTAAAAACGCCAAAACGCTCCACCAACTTTTCTGTCGATTTCGTGAAGATAGTCAAGAAGGCGAAGTTCCACCAGGTTGTTGTAAAGGTATTCGCTGGAGTTCGGCTGGGTCTGACAAATCACAGTTAAGCATGTTACAGGTAACGTAACCGATTGAGTCGTCGCAATTGGACGGAGAAGTCACGTCGTGTGATTATGATTACAACCTCACATCTACAAGCTTGACGATATCGCGAACAACGTAATGATTAATGTAACCATGACGATGACGTCCTTACTGTAAATACAAACACAAACATTGACCAAATTACCTCGATGATGTACTCGAGGAACTCGACCAACTTTGGGGAGTTGTCGACGAAAACGTGGATGAAGTCTTCGGCATTCGACCTGCGACTTTCAGGAGGCCCGACATCTGACAGTCAAAGAACACCATTGTTTATGCACGACGTCCATTTGAGCGTCAAAAGAAAATATTTGCAACAAAAAGCAGAAATATTTTTTTAAATTATTTAAAAACGACCTGAAGGATGCCGATGGCTAGACGCAAAATGATTGGTCGACAACAGACCAATAGGACAGAGGACAATGCACGTCATTGCAAATCTATGCAAATTAAATACAATTGCAAAATATCAACAAACTCACCAGCCAATGAGGATCCAGTGCACAGGTTCCTGATGAGCTCGGTCGTCCGGTCGGGCTCGGCGTCCATCAACTCTTTGCCAAACTTCTTCATGTACATCTCCGCCTGCCAGCAAAAATAATGATTATGCGATGAAAATCACTTATAAAAACATGAAAATTTAATTAACAAACATTGTTAATTATGATTGACAAAACATCAGCATCATAATTATCTTTTGATTACAAACCATTTTGGGAACAATGTTTGAGATGTAATCTAGAGCCTTGTCGTGATCTTTGATGTCGTCCAATAGGATTTTGAGGGCGTGATCGTGCCTAGGAATAAAATAATTAATCTAATTAATAAATTATCCTAATTGTCCTAGGCGATTTAGCTGTGTTTGCATTTAATTGGACATTAATTTCAAAAGAACGCACCTTTCGTTGGTGCTGGCCAATCGGAGAGCCTGCTTGAAATAGCCTGCCGACCTGCACAACTTGATGGTCGTTTCGATGTCGAATCCTAGTTTCCCAGCCTGCAAACAATAGGATCATATTTAAGTGGTACTTACAATCACCCTCATCATTATCATCATCACCCTCATCATCATCATCATCACCCTCATCATCATCATCATCCTCATCACCTCAATAAAAGCATCCAGCTTTTCCTCATTCTTGAGTTTTGTATAGCAGTTAAGCAGGAGGGTGGCATGATTGTCGGTAGCAACGCCCTGGTGGTACAGGTTTTCCAGGTAGGACATCAGGTTGTGGATCTGAGACGGATCCAGAAACTGTCGGTGAAAACATTTGCAAG